>CABHPR010119019.1:0-23738 GCA_902168415.1 Peromyscus melanophrys
TATATATATATATATATATATATAGTGTGTGTGTGTGTGTGTGTGTGTGTGCTTTTACTTTGCTACACACTTAACTTCAAAAATAGAAAAAAATATTAAACAGTATTTAACAAAAATCTCTGGCATACACAAAGCACTCCATAAATGTTTATCATTCCTATGACTGGTGTTGTGGACACCATCATCTCAGTGTCCCTCAGGAGCCCTTTCATGATGTTTCCAGGGCTCCTCCAACCTTAGACACACTGCTATGCACACAGCTTTGCTCGTATTGCTCTGTGTAACAACTGATGGTTTCTACAGCTCCTCCAAGGACATGGCTCTAGGAAACCCAGTCCCAGAGCCCAGGCCCTAGCTCTTCCATGGTGGTTCCCTGCTCCACTGGCTCAGTTCCTTTTTGAGGCACTGCTTATTGGGTGCTCTTACACATTACTTATCACTTTTCAGGTCAATATTTTGCAGGCAAATGTATTGCAGGTTTCCAGAGGGCAACTGTAGAGGACTTTCATATCCAGCAGAGAGCTTGATTGGGCACAGGACACTGCAAGCTGTATTTCTTGTCCCAAGATTGCAGCCTCCATGGAGTAGGGTCACCACTCAGACAGGTTTCTACAGCTGTTTGTTTTAGCTGCTGAAAGTTTTAGCTGCCAGAGTCCCAGGACTCATCTTTATCCAGGACAAGGAGAAGAACATCTGGGAATTGACCATGGCAATCCTATCCACCAACACTGCACACACACACACACACACACACACACACACACACACACACATACACTTCATTTGAACCTCACAACACTTTTAAATTTTTGTTTATTTCATATGGGTGTTTTGCTGGAGTGTGTGTGTGCGTGTGTGTGTGTGTGTGTGTGTGTGTGTGTGTGTGTGTGTGTGTGCCACTTGCACACCTGGTACCCATGATACAGGTGGTTGTGAACTGCCATGTAGGTGCTGGGAACTGAACCTGGGTCCCCTGGAAGATCAGCCAATGTTCTTAATCACTGAACCATTTCTCCAGCACCTTAAATTTTTATTTTTATTTTATGTGTATGATGTTTTGCCTGCAGTATGTCTGTGCACCATGTGCATGCCTAGTGCCTGGGGAGGCCAGAGGAGGGCATCAGATCCCCTGGACCTAGAGTTACAGATCATTGTAAATGGCCATGTGAGTGCTAGGAATCAAACCAGGATCTTCTGAAAGAGCAGCCAGCACTCCTAACCACTGAGCCATCTCTCCAGCCATCTCTCGAGATACTTTTATAAGGATCCTGCTGATAGATGCTGTTCTTCCCAACTTATTGAAAAAGTACAGTTCAGGAGGGGATGGTGGCTCCTGATTGTAATTCCAGCAATCCAGAGCTGAGGCACAATTATCACAAGTTCAGGATCAATTTGAGCTTCTGGGTCAGACCCTGTCTCAAAAACAAAACAAAACAAAAAACAAGAAGAGAAGGGAAAGGAAGAGGAGAAGGAGGAGCTCAGAGAGGCTAGGAGTTTTCTAGAATTATTCAGCTAGCAGGTAGCAGAGCTAGCATCAGGGTTTCAGAATCTTTCATACCGTGTCTTCTAGAGACGCAAAGCATCCTTTGTCATTCTGAGACCTCATACAACTGACGCATTAGCTGGTTTATCAGAACTCATGTCCCTGTGGGAGACCATCACAGCTCAATAATGCTGTCCAGTAAAGACAGTAAGGAGCCTGGCAGTGGTGGCACGTGCCTTTAATCCCAGCATTTGGGAGGCAGAGGCAGGTGAATCTCTGAGTTCGAGGCCAGCCTGGTCTACAGATTTAGTTCCAAGACAGCCAGGGCTACACAGTAAAACCTGTCTTGAAACACCCTCCCCCACTAAAAAAAAAAAAAAAAAAAAGACAATAAGTAATTGAGAACAGGACCAGGCTGACCTTCCATCCTGGGATTTTCTTAGGCAGGTTGAAAAAGACCAACCTGCAGCAGAGTTTCAAGCTGGGGCTCATACAGGGCTTTGAACAAGATACAAACACCTATCAAATACCAACTGCCAGTCAAAACAGCGAAGACTTTCAACTCTTTGAGACTTAGAATCAGCCAAGAGAAGCTAAAGTTTTTATTCATCGACATTCAAGTCCAGTTAAGTCTCAGATTTACAAGAGAGCTGGGTGTGGTGGTGTATGCATGTGATCCCAACACTCGGGAGGCTAAGCCAGAATTGGGAGTTTAAGGATAGTCCAAGCTACAGGGTGAGTTCAAGGTCAGTTTGCACCGAGCGGTAGAGCAAAACCTTATTTAAAAGAAAAGGAGGGCCAGGTGGTGGTGGCACATGCTTTTAATTCCAGCATTGGGGAGGCAGAGGCAGGCAGATCTCCAGGTTCCTGGCCAGTCTGGTCTACATAGTGAATTCCAGGACAGCCAGGGCTACACAGAGAAACCCTGTATTGAAAAAAGGAAGAAGAAGAAGGAGGAGGAGGAGGAGAAGGAAGAGGAGGAGGAGGGGAGGAGGAAAAGGCGGAAGGAAAAGGAATAAGAGGGAAAGAAGAAATCTGGGCATGGTGGTGCATAGCTCAGGAAGCAGAGGCATGAGTATCTATGTGAGTTCAAGGCCAACCTGGTCTACAAAGCAAGAAAGTTCCAACCCAGCTAGAGCTACATAGTAAGACTTTGCCCCGCCAAAAAAAAAAAAAAACACTTAAGGTCTTCTGGAAATTTGGTTCAAGAAGAAAGCAAATATTTGGCTTGCAATGGAGTGAGGAAATCCAGATCAGTCTTTTGGTCCGAGTCCCTGAAACCACCAGCTTCAGCGTGACAAGGTGGTGATGGAAATTAGTTGCCACTGGGAGCTCGGGGCCACCCACCACTCACTCAGAGCACCTGATTTCTTGCCATCCACCGTCGTGCATACAGATGTCTAATGATCCCTCACCCCTGTAGTAAGCCTTGTACAGGTATTAACCCATTTAATTCTTGAAACAATCCAAAGGTGCACTCCATACACCATCATCGGCCTAGAGAAGAAAAAGATGCCGATGGAGCCAGAACTATACGGCCAGCAGAGTAACTCTAGAAACCTCCTATTTACCGAAAAACAAAACAAAACAAAAAACGGCTCAACATCAACTCCTGACACATTTTAGGGACTTTAGAGTTTATAAAGGATCTTCTCTTGGTTCTGGGTACCATCATATACGAGGTGAGGTGACTCACCCAAGGTCACAAAACTAGTGAGAGGTCTAGCACAGCCTTGCTGCCGCCTAGACCAGGAGCAGATTTCCAGATTCGCCCGCTAGCAGCTCGAGGGTATCCTAGCCCTTTCCTGGGAGGCTGTCTCTCCTAGAGGGGCGGAGCGGATCCCGGCCTGCGGGCCTGGGCGCTGTCCGCGGTGCTGATCAGTCGCCGCGTCCCGGTTCGCCTAGTCGCCTGCGGTGTCCGGTTCCCTCCTCAGCTCCCAGCCAGGGCTGCTCAGAGGATTCGGCTGCCCGCAGGGTGCGGAGGCCCGGCTCCCGGGGCTCCCCCGTGGTCCCGGGGTTCCCCCTCCCCCGCCCCAGCCGCCAGCCTCCCCTCCCCCCGCCCCGCCCACGGCCCCTCCCCGCGCGCCCCAGGTCCCTCCCTTCCCCCTTATCTCTCCCGCCCCCCGCCCCCTCCAGCTCGTTCGCCAGTTCCGGTCACGTTGCTGGGTGTTTACGCCCGGAGCCCGCCCCGGGCCCCCCGCTTCTGCGCCCCGGAGCCCCCCGGAGCCCCGGCCCCCGCGCCCCACAGCCTCGCAGCAGCTGATGGCGCCGCAGCCGGGCCGCGCTCTGCGGATCCCTGAGCGCAGCTAGCGCGGGGGAAGATCTTTCCCGAGACCCAGCGAGGCCCGGGCCCGGCCCGCCGGCTCCCTCGGGTCCGCAGGTGAGGAGGCCGGGCGGTGGTCGTCGAGGGTGGGCGCCGGCCGGGTAGCCGGGGTGATGAAGGGAGCGCCAGAGCTCAGGTTCCGCCGGGAGGGCTGCGCGGGGCCGGGCACCGCAGCGCGCGGGAGGCGGGCAGGACGCGGGCTGCTGGCAGAAGTTGTCCTCCGCCGCTAGACCCGGGCCCTTCCCGGTGCTGGCGGGGAGTCCAAAGCAGTCCGCACCACCGCCTCCCACCTCCCACCCCTCGCGCCGTTCTGCCTGCTCTCCGTGTCCTGGCTGGTCCCTCTCTTCCCTATGCTCGATGGTATCCATACCCCTCAAACCCCCTCCCCCGCGCGCGCCCCAGCCGACTCTGGAGTCAAATTCGAGGCACAAACTGCAGAACATCAAGTGAAGGGGGAGGGGTTCAGTTTTTCCCGACACCCCATTCTTACGTACCTGAATCCTCAGCAATGATGAGGTTGGGGTTGTGGGATCTTAAGTGGAGCGAGAAACCAGAGTTGAGGGGTGTTTGGGAGGAGGGACTCTGGAGTGAGGAGGATCACAGGTCCCTGGAGAATGTGGCACCGCCACCAGCCTCCACCTTGCAGACAGAGTCCCAGACATTTGTCAAAGGCCAAATCTTGGTTCCAGACTCGTCCTCAGGAGAGCCAAGGACTTAGTGGGGATGGCAGAGTAATTATTTTTTAATACGTGTACTTACTTGCCCTGGTGATTCCCAGTAAGATTCAATTCATTCTCTCTGCTCCACTATTGGCTGTGTGGTTCGTTTCTTGCAAGGGATTCCCAGAGTCCAAACAGCCGGGAAGAAGAGGACAAGACACAAGGAGAGATCAGATTTCAGGAGACAGAAACTGGGTGGGGTGTAGAAATCGAGGGGATGGCCATGGTTACAGGGAGAATTTATCTTGAGAGCAAGAGGTAGCATCCAAAAAATGAAGTTTAGCCTGCAGAGGTAAAGTGTGGTTGCCTTGCGAGAGGCTCTGAGTTCCAGAGTGAGCGCCTACACACTATGGTTGTGTATATCAGGCAAAGGGTTTTGCCTCTCTGAAGTCCTGTTTCTTCATCCCTGGAATGGTTGTTCGAATAGGACCGCCAGTGTAGGGTACGATAAGAACGGTGCTGAGACGGGGATGAGTTCGCGTCGCTGCCTGTGCCCTCAGGCCTGGGCTTGAGAAGGCTTCTGGGATCTGCTCTCCTCTTGCCCTGGGGCTCTGAGTCAGAAGGTGAAGAGGAATAATGACTAAGAAAAATAAAGAACTCGAACATATGGATTCCTTTATTTACTCATTCATTATACTCTGCCTCTCCCAGCTCATAGATCTGCTTCAGCTATAACAACAACAACAACAATAAGTCTAGCCTTCCCCTAGAATCAAGGAGCCATGCATTCTTAAAGAACATTAAGAGTGGTACAGAGATTTGTTGACCGGACAGATGTTTTCAGCCCCAAAGAGAAAAGAAGCACTAAGAACGAAATTGAAACCGGGACAAGACCATCATCAGTCAAAGCCTGAGGCAAGGCGCACTGAGAACTCCCCGTGATCTGAAGCAGGAGGCTCCAAGCTGCTAGGCTGGCTTGACGGAAGAACTGGGGGGGGAACACAGAGCAGGCTGAAAGGTGGGGGCCAGGAGGGATTTAAATATCTTAGGGAAACTGCGAACTCACCCACGTATGGTGGCATATGCGTGCAATCCCAGCATTAAGGATGCTGAGGCAGGAAAATTGCCATCAGTCGGAGGCCAGCCTGGGTTACATAGTGCATTCCAATCTATCCTGGACTACAGAGTGAGACCATTTCAACAACAGCAATGATAGTAATAGAAAAGTAATTAATAAAAATAATTTCACTTTTCTTAAAATTTATTTATTTATTATATATACAGTGTTCTGCCTGCGTGTACACCTTCACTGCATCCCAGAAGAGGGCAGCAGATCCCATTACAAGTGGTTGTGAGTCACTGTGTGGGTGCTGGGAATTGAACTCAGGATCTCTGGAAAAGCAGCCAGTGCTCTTAACCTCTGAGCCATCTCTCCGGCCCCAGTTTCAAACTTTTGGTTAGCAGACACCTTTTCTTAATGTAAAAGTTTATCCTAGAAAAGATCACTAATGGGGGCTGGACAGATGGCTCAGGATATAAACTCAGATGATAGTCTGAGTTTAATCCCAGATCCCAAAGTGGAAGGAGAGAACCAACCCCCAAAAGTAGGCCTTTGACCTCTACATGTTCCCCGTGGCATGGGGCCCCTGCACCCACACACATACACACCATACATGTGTACACACATGGACAATGAAATACTTTTTCTCAAAGTAAAAGATCATTAAAAGCAAAGCCACCAACCCACCAAAGCCAGCACTTGGGAGGCAGAGATAAGCGGATCTCTGTGAGTTGGAGGCCAGCCTGGTCTACATAAGAAGACGCTGGGCAAACAGAGAAGAGTAAAGCCACCAACCCTACCCTCTGGAGTATGAACTCCCCTCAGATGGCTGAGTTCTAGAGCTCTATAGAGCAAAAAGTGAAATCCGTTGGCTGAGATGACTCAAGTCCAGAGTACCATGATCCTTCGCTCCCTAGGGTGTGTTCGACCCAAATAACTGTAAGAACTGAGGAGAAGAGAGGACTAAGTTCCCTTTGCCTATGTCAGTTGTGGGCAGATGGGAAGGGAAATGGAGACCCAGAGACCGGCAGGGCCTAAGTTACTCACCAGAGTCAGGAGGCCAGGCCTCAGAGAGACAAAATTGGTCGGGACAGTAAGATGGTGTAGCAGGTAAGGGCACTTGCTGCCAAGCCTGATGACCTGAGTTCCACTCCAGGGACCCACATAGTAGACAGCATGAACTGATTCCCTCAGGTTGTCGTCGATTGCCACATGCATGCTCTGGTGTGCAGGAGCTTGCCACATGCACAAATAAATAAATAAATATAATTCTAAAAATTTTTTTGAATCGGAATTGTGCCAGGACCAGCAGGTTCCTGTGCCAGCTGCTTGGCTGATGGTTGAGGTCTTGAGAATCAGAGCCTTTTCTACCAACCCTACCAAAAGGAAGAGATATTTGTACCTTTCAGACCCATGAGATGTGTGTCAACAGTATTTGGAATTAACTATAAACTTTGTACCTTGTGCCACAGGCCCTTTTTAAATTCTGGGTGAGGTTTTTTTTTTTTTAAAGACTACATTTTTGTTGTGTTTAATTTGTGTTCAGGGTACGTGTGTGTGCATGCGATGACATGCATGTGGACGTCAATGAGCAACTTATGGGAGTGGGTTCTCTCCTGCCACGCTGATCCAGGTCTTGTACTCATTTCGACAAACCTGGTCACAAGCCCCTTTACCCACTGAACCATCTTTCCAGCCATTTGGTGATTTGTTGTTGTTAATGGACCTTTTTCCCCCCATCAAGCTACAAAACTAACATAGGAAAGAACTAGGAGTACCAGAGGTAGAGAATCAAGGCAGACCTTGCGGTGGCCAGGACAGTGGACAGAGGCGAAGGATGAGAGACGCAGCCTCTGGGACCAGGGAGAGCTGGCAGTGACAGCCCTGCAGCTGCTGCCGCCTGGCTAAACCACATCTAGGACACAGCTTCCGATGCCCAGTGGTTCTAGGACTGCATGTATGTTGTGACAACCTGCCATTTGTCTGCCTCAGCCCTTCTGACATGCCGGGATTCCTCAGCCTCATAGAGTTCGGGCTGCTCCTAGTTCCCCCTGCCCCCACTTCCCCTCCTCCCTCCCCAAACAATCCACACAGTAATGTCTAAGAATGAAAACTTGCCAAAATCATTTGTGACCCAAATTTCTGCCCTAAGAAGAAAGAGCAGCCTGTCTAGTTGGAAGCGAATGGTCGAGCCCATCCGGGAAAGAGCAGAAACAGCTGGTTGGCTCAGCTTCTCCTATGGCCAGGGTCCAGGCTCTAGGGCTGTGTGGGAAGGACTTTCACCCTTCACAGCCATTTGTATGGCAGTGAGTGGGAACAGACATTTCTCTCTTCCTCCTAGGGTAGGCCCACACACCTTCATCCTCAGATATGCACACAGCACCCACACAGATGTAAGAGGTTGAGAAACACCTGGGGCTTAAGATGTTGTTCCATGATAGAGCGTGTGTGAGGCCCAGAATCACAGACATTGACACATGTGTGTTTGGGCACTCCTTAAGGTATACACAAACCCTTTCCTCCCAGTACAGACATACAGTTTCACAGGCCTACAACTCATCTGATTCCCCTACATCAGGCCCCAGAGTATTAGGTGTCCACCTGACATCTATTTCTCCTTCTTTGAGGACCCTTGGGGATGTCAAATCTAATAGTGTCTGTCTTGATCTAGTGAATCTGCCCTGCCATCAGTCTACGAACTCCCCCAGATCCATTCACTCATCCGTTCTGCAGGTATTTGCCAAGTGACTCCTGTCTGCTACATACTGTACTAGGCACTGGGGAACTGGGGAGAAACAAAAGGAGTCCTTCGTCTTCTGTTGCTAACAATCTGGCAAGGGAAATAGACAGTAAACAAACTCTCCGCATACCCGTGTGCCAGGAGCTTCGTGAAAGAATAGTGCAGAGGAAGGGAGTGGAGAGTGACTGGCAGGAGAGTCCTTTTATTTTGGGGATGATTAGAGAAAGGCCCTGAGGAAGCAACATTTGAATGGATGATGGAAGGGAGGGAATGAGCCTTGAGGTGAGTCTGGTAGAAGTTACTCCTGGCAGAGAAGACAGTTCATACAGAGAACCCCAGGCGAGTATGCTTAGAGCAGCAAAGCGGCCATCAGTGGGGGAACAGGAGACGAGAACAGCAAAGAAAACCAGAGGCAGATTGTGCGGTTTGATTAGGAGTTGGGTTTTGCCCAGTGTGGTGGTGCACACCTACAATCCCAGCACTGCATGGGTAGAAGCAGGAAGATCACAGTTTGAGGCCCTCCTGGGCTACAAAGCAAGACACTGGCTCAAAAACAAGAAAAGGAGAACAGGCCAGTGAGAGGGCTCAGCAGGTGCAGGCACTAAGAACCTGAGATCAAGACCTGGGACCCTCGTGGTGGAAGGACAGAATCAGCATCCAGCAAGTTGTCCTCTGACCTCCTCATGCATGATGCGGCGTGCATAACAAATAAATTAATGCAATTAAAAAAATCTCGGTGGTGGTGGTGGCGCACTCCTTTAATCCCAGCACTCGAGAGGCAGAGGCAGGCAGATCTCTGAGTTTGAGGCCAGCCTGATCTACAATTCGAATTCCAGGGCTACACAGAGAAATCTTGTCTTGGAAAAAACAAAACAAAGATACCAGAGAGATGGCCCAGCTGTAAAAGTCCATACCAAGTTTAGTTCCCAGTACCCACATCTGACAGCTCACAACTGCCTGTTAATCCAGCTGCAGGGCATCCGGCAGCCTCTTCTGGACTCCACAGGCATCGGCATTCACACATGCACAGAGACACATGCATGTACACATAATTAAAAATAAATCTTTTTCAAAAAGAAAGAATTTGGGGTTTGATGTAATGGGAATCATTGGAGAGTTTTGAGATAAAGACAGGGAGATATGTTTGCTCAAGGGGAGTTGGCTCCTGACTGAAAAATAGTGGGACAGGGTGAAAGCAAGAAGCCAGGTCTCAGAGCACTGTAATGGTACCAGAGGGAAGTTGGTGGCTCAGACTAGGGAGATAATGCCAAATGATGGATTTGGGATAATTGTGCTGTTTAGCACAGACTGGCAATCAACTCAAGATGCTCCTACCTCAGACTCCTAAATGCTGTGAATATGGGCATGTGCTGCCACTCTAAAACAGAGTGATTTTCTTTAAAAAAACAAAAAACAAAAAAAACTTCAAGAACCTACCCCTAGATGAACAGCTGCACACAATCGATGGCTGCCGAGAATCGATCTCTACTGATGGGCCCCCTGATAAGTTATCCATCCCAAGTGATTTGATCAGTCCTAAACACGGAAGAGCAACACTAAATGGTCTCAGTAAGTTTTTGTTTGTTTGTAGTGAGAGGTGGAAAAGGTGTAAATACAGCACTCATGTATGAAAATCTAAAAAACAAAAAACACTTAAATGCAGTCTTTTTTTTTTTTTTTTTTTTTTTTTTTTTTTTTTTTGGTTTTTCGAGACAGGGTTTCTCTGTGTAGCTTTGTGCCTTTCCTGGAACTCACTTGGTAGCCCAGGCTGGCCTTGAACTCACAGAGATCCGCCTGGCTCTGCCTCCCGAGTGCTGGGGTTAAAGGTATGCGCCACCACCGCCCGGCTAAATGCAGTCTTTTTAAAACTGCATTTCAGTCTTTTAATCCCAGCACCACTCAGGAGGCAGAGGCAAGTGGATCTCTGTGAGTTTGGAGTCAACCTAGTCTACATAGTGAGTTCCAGGATAGATAGGGCCATGTAGAGAGATCCTGTCCAAAGAAACAAAAAAAAATGAATGAGTTAATTTGTTTTTGTTGTTTTTCGAGACAAGATTTCTCTGTATAGCTCTGGCTGTCCCGAAACTTGCTCTGTAGACTAGGCTGGCCTCGAACTCAGAGGCCTGCCTCTGCCTCCCAAATGCTGGGGTTAAAGACGTGTGCCACCAGGCCAGGCTCATGATTAATTTTTGAAAAATCTACATTTCAGAGCTGAGAAGATAGCTCAGTCTAAGGACCTGAATGTAATCCCCAGAGCCAGTGTATCCAACACATACTTGTCATCCCAGTGCTGGGATGTAGACACACAGGTCCCTCGGGCTCAGTGACCAGACAACCTCATCTAATCAGCGAGCCCCAAGCTACTGAGAGACCCTGTCTTCAAAAGGTGTATGGTGCCTGAGGAACAATGCTGGAGGTTGACCTCTGGCCCCCACACACATGTGAGCAGATGTACACATGTACACATACACAAATGCACTCATGAACACACAGACACACATTGTAAATCATAGGACCTGAGGATGTAGCTTAGTTGGTAGAGTACTCGCCCAGCATGCATGACTCCTAGATTTTGTGTTCTAGCACTGCTAATTAGATGGATGGATAGATGGATGGATGGATGGATGGATGGATGGATGGATGGATGGACTCCTAGATTTTGTGTTCTAGCACTGCTAATTAGATGGATGGATGGATGGATGGATGGATGGATGGATGGATGGATGGATGGGTAGGTAGGTAGGTAGAGAGACAGATACATAGATAGATCGATCAATCAGGGTATAGGGCCTCATGCCTATAATCCCAGCACTCAGAAAGCTGAGACAGGAGGATTGCCATGAGTTTGTGGCCAGTCTGAGCTACATAGAGAGCACGAGGCCTGTCAGGGATATAGCAAGATCCTCAAAACCAATAATAACAATCATCATTATAAATGATTTAAAATAAATGAAAAATGGTAGACTGGCAAGATGGCTCACCAGGTGAGGGGATTTGTGGCCAAGCCTGCCAGCGTGAATTCCATCCCAGAACCGAGAGAGGGAGAAGAGAACTAACTCCCACAACTGTTCCATGACCTCACTCGTGCACCATGGCATGTGCACATGCACAAACACACAAAATGAATGAATGAAAAGAATAGTTTTTTTTAAAGAATAAATGAAGTTAGGAACTCACTGTGTCTAAGGATCAGGAGTCTGGTGGGTTTTAACTGGGTTTTCCATTCTGAGTTCATTTGAACGGCTCATCTAATATGTCAGTCCTGTTCATATTCATAATTTTAATGAATTCAAAATCAGTTGAATGGGAACTGTAATTATATCCGCAAACGCTGTTGAGGTTTCTCCTGCCATCTTTCAGCACATATTAATAGTACAAAACGGTGATTTCATGATGACATTTTCGTCCATGTATATGGTGTACTTTGTTCATGTTTACCTCCCTGTTAGCCACATTTTCCCACACTTTCCTCTCCCTGCTTCTTTGGTCTTTGAGATGGGCTCTTCCCAGGCTCATCTAGAACTCAGAGACTCACGTGATCCACTTCAGTCACCCCAGTAGCTGGGACCACAGGTGAGTGCCACCTCACCTGGCACCCCTCACCTTTGTATGTGAGTTAATCACCGAGTACAACTCCATCACCAGCATAGTCCCACGTCACTCAAGAGGAGGGATGGGCTAATACAAGATGACTTGTAACACAAGAGGCTAGGAAACTTGGGGACATGTAAGCTCTTTCCTGTCACAAAAAAAAGTTCAGCCTAAAAAAATCACTTAAACAGACTTTCCTTGATCCCAAACCTAAAGAAGGTCTTGTGGGGCTAGTGTTGCAGCTCAGTGGTCGATAATGCCTGCCTAGCATGTGCAAGGCCGTGCCTGATCCCAGCACCTGGATCCACAGCATTCACAGATTGTAGCAACATACTTACTCTCATTTGTTTGACTGGTTGATTGATAGATTTTCTTCTTCCTTCTCTGATCTTATGATTGCAGGGCCTTTGTTGTTATTACTGTGTCCTGTGCTTCATCAAGAGTAGACATAAATAGATGAATGGAAGGATGAATAGGTGGATGGATGGATGAATGGATGAAATAGTAGATCAAGGTAAGACAGCCTATTCACAGAAATGAACAGAGAAAGGAAAAAAAGAGTATATACTGAGTTACTGTACTAAGTTATCTGTACTAAGACCTTTTATCTTTTTGGTTTGTTTGTTTGGTTGGTTGGTTGGTTTTTGTTTTTTCAAGACAGGGTTTCTCTGTGTAACAGCTCTGGCTATCATGGAACTCACTTTGTAGACCAGACTGGCCTCGAACTTACAGAAATCCTCCTGCCCTGACTCCTGAGTACTGAGATTAGAGGCATGTGCCACTACCACCTGGCTCTACTGAAAATTTTTTAAAATTTTATTTTATGGAGTAGGGTGGTGGTGGTGCACGCCTTTAATCCCAGCGCTTGGGAGGCAGAGGCAGGTGGATCTGTGAGTTCGAGGCCAGCCTGATCTCCAGAAGTGAGTTCCAGGACAGCCAGGACTGTTACACAAAGAAACCTTGTCTCAAAGAAAAACAACAACAACAAAAATTTATGAGTGCTTTGCCTGTATGTATGGCTGGAAGCAAGAAGAGGGCATCAGATCCCCTGATACTGGAGTTACAGATGGTTGTGAGCTGCCTCCTGGGTGCTGGGAAACAAATCCAGGTGTCCTGGAATAGCAGCCAGTGCTTTTAACCACTGAACCATCTCTCCAGTCCTTTTTATCTTTTTATTTTTTTAGTGTCTTTTTTTAATTTTATTTTTATTTTATGTTCATTGGTGTTCTGTCTGTATATCTGTGTTGAGGGTGTCAGGTCCCCTGGAACTGGAGTTACAAACAGCTGTGAGCTGCCATGTGGGTGCTGGGAATTGAATCCAGGTCCTCTGGAAGAGCAGTCAGTGCTCTTAACTGCTGAGCCATCTCTCCAGCCCCTCTCCAGTCCTTTTTAATCTCCCTATTACATCAGGAAAATAATGTCTCACAGAGGTTAACTGTTGTGCTCAGAGTCGACACAGAAGGTAACTAAAAGAGCTAGGATTCAAACTCGAGGCTGTTCCCAGTGTAAACACTAGGTACCTTCTTTGAGTTGAAGAAACTAAGCGCACACCTGTACTCCCAGCTGCCTGGGAGACTGAGGTGGGAGGATCGCATGGTGAGCTCACAAGTGTGCGACCTCTCAGTGTAATATAACAAGACTCCACCTGAAAAACCAAAAGCAACTCTAGGGGACCCTGTGTCAAAACAAGCAGACAAGGTTGGCTGGAGAACTAGGTGTGCCCTAGCCTCTGAGCATGGGAGATGTCTGATCACTTCAGTGTCAGTAAGTTTGGAGGAGTCTACAGTGCTGGCTGGGGAGGGGTTGGCCCAAGTGGCATAAGGTGGCATTTCTTGAGCATACAGACGGTCAGTAAGCATTCAGTGCTCTCCCTAGGCTAAAGGGCCATCTCATGCTGAAATAAAAAGCTTCTGGGTTGGGTTAGTGGGGCCAGGGGTGATAGGGAAGAGGGCCCAGACGAGAGCCTATGGAAGTGAAGTTCTCAGGTGGACCTGCTTGGAGTGACCTTACAGATGAAGATCTGTCCATCTTACCTCATGACCTTCCTCTCTCATTATCCTAGACAGTCCCCAGAGTAGATGGAGTCAGGTCTTTTAGAAGTTTAAGGAGAGCCCAGAATGGTGACTCATGCTTTAATTCCAGCACTCAGGAGGCAGAGGCAGGAGCATCTCTGAGTTTGAGGCCAGCCTGGTCTACATAGTGAGTCCCAGGACAGCCAGAGCTACATAGTGAGACCCTGTCTTGGAAATAAAAAGTTTAGGAAGAGGGAGTTGTGATGTAATTTCATAGTATAGTGCTTGCCTAGCATGTGCATGGTGCTGGGTGAAATCCCCAGCTCAGCATATAAAAAACAAAAAACAGTCGGGTGGTGGTGGTGCATGCCTTTAATCCCAGCACTCTGGAGGCAGAGGCAGGCGGATCTCTGTGAGTTCGAGACCAGCCTGGGCTACCAAGTGAGTTCCAGGAAAGGCACAAAACTACACAGAGAAACCCTGTCTCGAAAAACCAAAAAAAAAAAAAAAAAAAAACCCACAAAACTTTGGGGAGGGCCATATATAATGGCCCATGCTTATAGTCTCCGCTACTCAGAAGGCTGAGGCAGGAGGACCATTTGGGCCTAAGAGTTCATAGCTAGCCTGGGCAGCATAATGTAAGTTCTATTACCCAAAATAAACAAGTAGCTTAGGAAGTGGCAGGCAGAGAAGACATGGGTTCTAGGTCCTGGGCCCCAGAGCACTTGCCTCCGATTTTGTTTGCTCTTCCAGCAATCTGGCCACCATGGAGGAGTCACTGGAAGAGAGAGCAAGGCGGAGAGAGAGGGCTACGAGCCTGGCCATGAGTAGGATCCAGGTGCCTGCTTCTCTGTCCCCATGTTTCCATGGGATCCCACATTGTGGGTCTTCTGATCCTGGCGCCCATTCCCCTCTCTAGAGTGACCCCTCCCTCCTGCTTTCAGCCCGTAGAGACATGAGACTGAGCAGCTCTTCAGCTTCTCCCTCCCTCCTATGAGCCAGGCACAACCATGCACACCAAAGCGCTCCAAAGTCAGAGACGGGAATGTGGAGAGTTCGAGGCTAGCCTGGACTACCTATCAGGACCCTCTCTCCCCTGTGATTTGAAGGAGCCTGAGATGCGTGTGGGAGTCATAACTGGAACAGATTTCAGGGTTCATCACCTCAGCTCCCCTTTTTTTAAAAATTATTAATTAAATTTTTTTCGTTTTATTTTACATCCCGACCACAGTTTCCCCTTCTTTCCTCCTGTTCCTCCCCCCCCCCCGTAACCCCCACCCCGGTCCCTTCTTACCCCCACCCTGCCATCATCCACTCCTCTTCTGTTTCTGTTCAGAAAGGGGCAGGCCTCTCATGGGTGTCAACAAAGCGAGGCATATCAAGTTGAGGTAGGACTAAGCTCCTCCCCCTGCAACAAGACTGGTCGAGGCAACCCAGCATGGGGAATAGGTTCCCAAAAGCCAGCTCAAGTGTTAGGAACAGGCCCTGATCCCATTGCTAGGAGTCCCACAAATAGACCAAACTACACAACTGTCACACATATGTAGACACTAGGTCAGTCCCATTCAGGCTCCTTAGCTGTCAATCCAGTCTGTGAACTCCTGTGAGCCCAGGTCAGGGGTTTCTGTGGGTTCCCTTGACTCCCCCCACCCCCACCCCCACCCCCTGCTCGACAGTCCTTGCTCCCTGTCTGCAACAGGATTCCCGGAGCTCAGCCCAGTGCTTGGCTGTGGATCTCTGCGTTTGTTTACTTTAGTTACTGGATGAAGGCTCTCTGATGACAACTAGGTAGTCACCAGTCTGATTACAGGAGAAGGCCAGTTCAGGCACCCTCTCCACTATTGTTAAGAGTCTTAGCTGGGGTCATCCTTGTGGATTTCTGGGAGTTTCCCTGGCACCAGGTTTCTCCCTAGCCCTGACATGGCCCCCTATCAAGACATCTCTTTCATTGCTCTCCCTCTCTGTCCCTTTCCCAACCCACCCAACCTGATCCCACAAGTTCCCATGGCCACCCACCCCCAGTCCACCCAGGAGATCTCTTCTATTTCCCCTTCCCAGGAAAATCCATGTGTCCATCTTTGGGCCCTCCTTGTTACCTAGCCTCTCTTTGGCTGTGGATTGTAGCCTGATTATCCTTACTTTACAGCTGATATCCACTTAGGAGTGAGTACATACCATGTTTGTCTTTCTGGGACTGGGTTACCTCACTGAGGATGATTTTTTTCTAATTCCATCCATTTGCCTACAAAGTTCCTAGTGTCTTTGTTTTTTTACAGCTGAGTAATACTCCATTATGTAAATGTACCACATTTTCTTTATCCATTCTCCAGTTGAGGGGCATCTAGGTTGTTTCCAGGTTCTGGCTATTATGAATCATGCTGCTGTGAACATAGTTGTGAGCTCCCTTATTTTACATATAGAAAGCTGAGACCTCAAAGAGGGAGAGAACTGGCCACGAGTAACACATCTAATGAAAGCTAGACCCCAAGTCATCTGCCTGTCTTTGCCAACTTCTTCTCCACTTGTTTGCCTGTCTGGGAAGCAGAAGAGGCAGGAAAATGAAGCCAGAGCACCCCTGGGCCTCGGTTTCTCGGACTGTTAAATGGGAATAATAGTCTCCCTGAGGACATGCTCACTCAGCCTTGGAGAAAGCTAGTAGAGGACACTGAGGGTGGGGGAATCCTCTCCCTGGAGACAAGAGGACCCAGCATGAAGGACATCACAAGGTATCTGAGGTGGGGCAAGGCAAATGGCCTCTGAAGATGTGTTATCACCTTGTCTTCCACCCAGGTGGGGCCCAGGCCTGGGTTGCCATGGATACCGTGTCCCTGGAGCATCAGATCCAGAGCGTGCAACGCCACATCAGCTTCCTGAAAAAGGAGCAGATGGCCCTGCTTCGAGACCTGCACCTAGAGATCCTGAGGCTGCAGAAACGCTGCTCAGGTGAGGCTAGCACTCACCCCTGGGGGGGGGGGGGCTGGAGTGAGTAGGGGCCACTGTCACCACCATCAGTTTCTCTGGTGGGGTGCCCTCCTTGAGTTCCTGTGAGCCTAACACCAGTTCTGTCATGTGTCTTTCTGGATGTGAAAGCCGAGGTGGAGTGAGTTCTGGGGATGAGCTGGATGTGACAGTACATGACTGTAATCCTGGTATGGGGGAAGTAAGAGTTAGGTCTCAGCTGTATGGTAAGTTCTAGGCCAGCCTGGGCTACATGAGACCCTGTCCCTCACCCTCCCCTGCTTCCCCACACCTAAATGTTAAAGGCTGAGGACCCTACTGAGGTGGTGGGTTGGGCCTCCAAGAACCAGTTCCAGGGGCTTCCGGTCCTTTTCAGTCACTGTTCATTGAGCACCTGTCATCCTTCGGGAAGCCCAGGTGGGGAAACACATGTACCAGTGAATAATGGTGAGATAGAGCAGAGGGCTTGGAGTGTTGCTCAGTGTTGGAGCCCTTGCCCAGCATAGACACAAGACCCCGAGTTACGGACCCAGCATCACACACAGAAAAATAAACACACATCAGAAAGTAAAAGGGCAAAGAGGAGTTCAGGATGATAATCCAGTTAGAGCAAGATGATGGAGCCTGGGTGCCTCCATCCTAAGAAGGAGCATATCATCTCCCCAGAGGCTGAGGAGTATGCAGACATACAGACAGACGATAGGGAAGGAAGTGAAGAAAACAACAGACAAAGGGGCCAGCATGGCAAAGGCCGGGAAGTAGGATAAAGCTGTGCTTAGAAGAGACCGTGAGAAGCCAGACTGCGGTGGCGCACGCCTTTAGTCCCAGCACTCGGGAGACAGAGGCAGGTGGATCTCTGAGTTCAAGGACAGCCTGATCTACAGAGCAAGTTCCAGGACAGCCAGTGCTACACAGAGAAATCTTGTCTGCCTCAAAATAACATAAATAAGTTAGGAAGAAAGAAGAGGAGACTGAGAAGTCCAGCTAGAGGCAGATCCTGGAGACCCTGACAAATACAGGGAGAGCTGTGAGTTTGGCTTGTCTTCTTGAACAGTAGAAAATGAGAACCAGTGAATGGTTTGGAGCAACTGGATGCTGCTTCTTCAGCGCTGCTGACCTCACAGCCGAGACAGTGAATTGTGGCAGAGGGAGGCTGGATATGTGTGGTGGGGCTGATGGGGAGGTTCTAGGGAGAGGTGAAGAGTTAGTAGGAAACAGCTTGAAGGAAAAAGCCTGACAGTTGATTACATTTGTGAGCAGAGAAGAGGCAGGCAAAGAATGAATGGGACTTCCAGACCTGGCTTCTGCTCTTGGATCCACAGCCTCAACTTCCCAGGCCTCTCAGAGTTTTCCCATCCCAGCAGCCGCTTCCAAATGACCACACTGAGGCTTAATTTACTTATAAATGCTCGGCCAATAGCTCAGGCTTATTACTAGCCAGTTCTTACAACTTAAATTAACCCATTTCTATTAGTTTACACTCTGCCACATGGATTGTGGCTTCACCTGTCCTCCAGCATGTCCTATCCCTCCACGGCTCCTGGTGACTCCTCTCTTCCTCTTCTCGGAATTTTCCTCGAGATCAATCTCTTCCTGCCAGGCTATTAGGCAATCAGCTTCTTCTTTTTTTTTTTTTTTTTTTTTTCGAGACAGGGTTTCTCTGTATAGCTTTGCGCCTTTCCTGGAACTCACTTGGTAGCCCAGGCTGGCCTTGAACTCACAGAGATCCGCCTGACTCTGCCTCCTGAGTGCTGGAATTAAAGGCGTGCGCCACCACCACCCGGCTAGGCAATCAGCTTCTTATTAGCCAATGAGAGTAGTACATATTCATAGTGTACAAAAAGATTGTTCCACAGCACCCAAGTACTCATGTATCTCCCAAGTGTAGGCTTTATGTGCGTTTGTTGATACAAGGTTTCATGTAGCCTAGGCAGTCCTTGAACTCTTTAAGTAGCCTAGGATGATCTTGAACTTCTAATCTTTCTGCCTCAAAAATGCTGGGATTATAAGTATAAGCCACCACACTCAGCTCTTCCAATGAAGGCTGTTGTGCCAATAGCTCAAAGGATATCTCAGTTAGGAGAGCCCAATTTCCTGTTTATCTATTTATTATTTCCTCCTCCTCCTCCTCCTCCTCCTCCTCCTCCTCCTCCTCTTCACTGTGTAGCCCTGACTGTCTTAGAGCTCAATATGTAGATCAGGCTGGCTTCAAATCCACAGAGTTCCTCGTGCCTCTGCCTCACTAGTGCTGGGATTAAAGGTGTGCCTACCACCACCAGGCTCCAATTTCTTTATTGTGAAAATGATAAACCAAGACCCAGAAAGAGAAAAAATCAAAAATATATGTTAGTGTCACAGCCAGGATTAAAACCAGCAGCTGTGCAGTTTTCTGAACGTTTTCTACCTCTCTGTTGCCCAGAGGGGGAAACTGAGGCCAGAAGTCCCGAGTGAACCACTCAGCTCCTCCCTCACATTAACAGAATGTGAGCAGTCTTGACTCGGCCTCTTGGCACACACAGATCCAAGCTAGGCTCCTGGCCATCTGTCTCCCCGTGACTGGATGGCCCCAGAGGCCACTTTTTCATCACAAGGACAGTATCAGAGGCAAACAGGAGACTCAAAAATCTTACCGCAGATCCTCTCATTTCTTCTTGTTTTTCCCTAATTCTGGGGACCTAGGTCCTTCCACTCTGGACACAGGAGAGTTCCCATGACAATGTGACAGGCAGGATTAGATGGCGCTCTAGCCCCCTCTGGCTCTCAGGTGAGCCTGGGCTTGGAGCCTCCTGGTTATTGATTAAGGAGATAAAAATAACTCTGGACTCGTCTGGAACTGCTACTCTGGGAGGAAATGACCGGATCAGGCCCTCCTTCCAGTAGGGGTACAGAGAAAGCAGAGGGAATAGAGGAAGGAGACTGAGGGGGACCCAGAAGGGCAGGTTGCCTGGAAAGCCAGGTGGAGATGAAGAACATGGGGCTTAGAAGTAGAAGTAAGTTCTGGGCTGATGGAATAGCCTGGATAATGACAAGTGCCCCTGAGCCTTAAGTGCTGGCCAAGCCCTAAGCTAAATCCTGTTTTTTCCCATTGCATCCTGGCACCAGCCCCTTGTAAGAGAGGTGCTGTTTAGTTCCCATTTTCCAAATGAAAAAACTAGGGCTCAGAGAAGTATCCTTACTGGTCCAGGGTCCTACCATGTACTTATTTCATAGAATGCTTACATAACCTACAAGAATTCTCATCAGAAGATAGATAGAGAAAGATGGGGAAGCCTGGCATGGTGGCACACACTTTGTTTTTTGGTTTTTTGAGACAGGGTTTCTCTGTGTAGCTTTGTGCCTTTCCTAGAACTCACTCTGTAGCCCAGGCTGGCTTCAAACTCACAGAGATCCGCCTTCCTCTGCCCCTCGAGTGCTGGGATTAAAGGCGTGTGCCACCACCGCCCAGCTGGTGGCACATACTTTTAACCTCAGCACTTGGAAGACAAAGGCAGAGGGATCTCAGTGCATTCAAGGCTAGACCGGACTACATAGTGAGTTCCAGAACAGCCAGGGCTATATAGTGAGATCCTGTCTCAAAAAAACAAACAAACAAAAGAGAAAGACAGGAGTGGGGGGGGGGGCGGGGGAGATGGGATTCTATCTCATCTCTCAGTCCTGTGGTAATGGGGGGAGGGGAATTGGGATTCTGTCTCATCTCTCAGTCCTGTGGTTAATGGTTGAAAGAAATCAGCCCTTGAGAAGTTAGTGGCAGAGCCAAGGTCCCTTAGGCCATTTCATAGGCCTTGGAGGAGGGGAGAAGTTTGGTCCCAAAGAGGCCTAGGGATGGAGGCATCAGAGGCCTCCTAGTGGCCCCAGGGAAGAGGTTCAGGCTCCGGTCATAGCTAAAGTCCTCAGAGCTCTCTGTGTCCTGGCAACAGGTGGCTTCCCCAGAGAGAAGGTACTTCTGGCAAAGCCCTTGGGCCCTCAGAGCATTTTGAGGGGAGAAGACGAGCATACAAAGGTCACAGGCCGGCCTATGTAGGTACTGCTGGGCAGTAGTCCCAGAGATGTGCCACTGTCTATGGGCTCTAAACTTTATCCCTAAAGGGTATAGGCAGGTGCTCCCAAGTAGACCCTATGGCTCCTGGCTCCCTTCTGCCCTTTTCCCAGCAAACTACCTCCAGTCCTGTCAGAATTAGAACCCAGAGCCAGGAATACTGTTTCTGTATCACTGAGTTGTACACCCCCGATCCCTCCCTGTTCTGAGCTCTGGGAGTTGAGGGAC
Source organism: Peromyscus melanophrys (assembly GCA_902168415.1). NCBI lineage: Eukaryota > Metazoa > Chordata > Mammalia > Rodentia > Cricetidae > Peromyscus > Peromyscus melanophrys. Next base: position 21,091 of record CABHPR010119019.1, read on the forward strand.
AGAAGGTGGGGCTGAAAATAGTGATCGAACAGTTGCCCTGAGAGATGGGTCATTGGGGGTACCAAACAAAAAAAAATGAGTATGAGAAAAATAAACAGAGCTGGGTGCATGCCTTTAATCCCAGCATTCGGGAGGCAGAGGCAGGTGGATCTCTGAGATCGAGGCCAGCCTGGTCTACAGAGTGAGTTCCAGGACAGCCGGGACTGTTACATAGAGAAACCCTGTCTTGAAAAACCAAAAAAGAAAAAAAGAAAAGAAAAGTAAGCAGAGATGAGGTGTGGCTGGCTGGGCCACCAGCAGCCAGGAAGAACTTGTTCCTATACCAGTGACCTTGGTGATGGCATTTCCCAGCTTGGGTGCCCCTGAGGAGTCCCTCCCCTTTCAACGCCAAACTAAAGCCTGTTACATCTTCCACCACTAGGTGGCGCTGTCCTCCTTAAACCCTTCTCCCTTGCATAGTGGTCAAATGGGGTTTAGGAAACAGCAGGGATCTCTAGACAGTAATACAGTTACGATACTGGCTATGAAATTAGTGTCACATGTGTTCAGCTTGGTAAATAGCTTCTGCCCATTTCTGTTACTCCCTAAGCGTCTCTGGGCACTGCAGCATTCATCAATCAACTAAGCTTGTATGGCTCAAGACCCTGTGTAACAAGAGTCGAACACAACCATCTGACCTGGTAGCATATCGCCCCTTAGGAAAAGGCAAATACCCCCTCATCCCCTAAACAAGCTAGGCTCTTCTGCCCACACGGAAAGTCTCTGTCCCCAAGCCTAGGTACAAAGCTTTTGCTAGAAAGCACTCTGGGCTTGGAACCCCCAGGCCCAGGCGATGCCTTCAGCATGACTCTTGCCCTTGCTGGGATGTAAAGTAGCTGTAGGGGGTGGTGTAGACAGTGCCTATGGATCTGTCCTTCCATTAACTGAGTTGTGATTTCCTGACTCGCACACCTACTTGTGCACACACAAACCACTCTATTCTCTCTTCCCCAGAACTGACCCATGACCTGGAGATGAGAGAGGTCCAGTCTCACCAGCAAGGTAAGAGGAAAGCTCCGAGCTCTGGTGGGAGGTGCATGAAGCCCAGAAGATTGAGTTTCACCAATTGTTTTTTTAAATTATTATGGGAATGGGACACACACATGTGGAAGTGTGAGAACCGTTGGGAGTCAGTCAGTTCTCTGCTTCTACCACTTGGGTTCCAGGGATCAAACTCAGGTCATCAAGTTTGACAGCAAGCACCTTTACCTGCTGAGCCAGCTTGTTGGACCAGATTTTGCTTTTCTGAGATACGCTCTCATGTAGCAGAAGCTGGCCTCTAATTCACTATGTAGTCAAGGTTGGCCTTGAACTCCTCAGCCTCCAGCCTCTATCTCCACGAGCAAAAAAGGAAGATGCCCAACACAGACCTCTGCCCCCGACACGCAGTGGTATATACAAACACATGCACACACTGCACACATACACACACTGCACACATACACACACTGCACACATACACACACTGCACACATACACACACTGCACATATACACACACACATGAAATGAATGCTGCAGTGAAAATTTAAAAGTAAAGTTTTTTCAAGTCTCATTTGGGCAGAGCATGGTGGCACACACACACATCTTTAACCCCAGCACTCGGGAAGCAGAGGCAGGCAGATCTGTAAGTTGTAGGCCAGCCTGGTCTACATAACAAGTTCCAATACTTCTGGGGCTACATCCTATACCAAATAAACAAAAAACTAGGGGTGCCGTACCAGAAGCCCCCCAGGACTGAGTGACAAGACCATGTCAAGACCTAATGTAGGGCGGGGCGGTGGTGGTGCACGCCTTTAATCCCAGCACTTGAGAGGCACAGGCAGGCAGATCTCTGCTACACAGAGAAACCCTGTCTCGAAAAACCAAAAACAAGGAAGACCTGGTGTAGGAAAGAGAGGAAGGCTGGGTGGCCTGGAGCTGGCTGGTCCAGTTACCTCCTTGTGTCTGGCAGGGTCAGAGGAGGATTCTGGTGGTACCATCGAGAGGCTGGGGTACCTTGGTCTTCAGCCAGTTTCTTTGCCATGATATATCAGATTCAAGGCCAGTCTAGACTACACAGTGACCCCTGGAGACTGTTCTGTGTTGAGATACTGCCTCATTCTGTAATCCCAAATTACCTAGAACTCACTATGTAGACCAGGTTAGCTCCGAGTTTGTGGTTATCCTCCAGCCTTAACATCCCAAGTGCTGATACTACCATCATGAACCACCAGGCCGGTGCCAGAAGAAGTCTTAAGAATTGACAGAAGGGACTGGAGAGAAGGCTCAGCAGTTAAGAGCACTGGCTGCTCTTCCAGAGGACCTGGGTTCAATTCCCAGCACCCACATGGTGGTTTACAACTGTGTGTAACTTCAGTTCTAGGGGACCCAACACCCTCACACAGCCATACATGCAGGCAAAAGATCAATACACATAAGATAAAAATAAATAAATTAATTTTAAAAAAGTTAACAGAAGAAAAAACAAACAAACAAAAAATAGGCAGTGGTGGCATGCACTTTTAATCCCAGCACTTGGGAGCCAGAGGCAGATGGATCTCTGTAAGTTTGAGGCCAGCTGGTCTACAGAGCGAGTTCCAGGACAGCTAGGGCTACACAGAGAAACCC
>CABHPR010119020.1:19930-30422 GCA_902168415.1 Peromyscus melanophrys
CTCTTCTCTTCTCTTCTCTTCTCTTCTCTTCTCTTCTCTTCTCTTCTCTTCTCTTCTCTTCTCTTCTCTCTCTTCTCTTCTCTGTTTTTACGTGTGTGTGTGTGTGTGTGTGTGTGTGTGTGTTATATGTATGTATAGATGTGTGCACTTATGCACGCAGGCACACATGAATGTGATTGCCAGGGATCAATTTTGAGTGTCTTCCTCAATCACTTTATTTCTTACCCTGTTAACAAAGACTTTCACTGTACTCTGAACTCACAGGTTCAACTAAACTGGCTGGCCAATGTGATCCAGGGACATACCTGTCCTCATCTCTCCAGCACTGTGATTACAGATGCATACTCCTGCAGCTGACTTTTTATGTGGGTACTGAGTATCTGAATTCATGTTGCCATGATTACAATATAAGCATTTCCTGACTGAGACATTTCTCTAGCCACAGAGGATGTCATTTTACCTCCACAATGATGAAAGAAGTTCCTGAGAGTAAATTATTTCATTCTAAATGTCCCAAATGAGAGCATATACATTGATACATATAGTTTTATACTGTGTTTCAAGTAGTAACAAGCAAGAGGTAATTTTTGGAATGCACAGAGTACATGAAGAAAAATTAAATTTCCCAACATTATATAGATAACACACCAAATCAAAAGATAATATAAATCTATGATGCTTGGTTTATATTTCTGTCTAATTTTTTTAACAGGAAGATCTTTTGTGAAGTCTTCCCCAAAGACATGCTGAATTTTAGAAACAAATAGACTTTAGTAAGCATTTACTGTATGCCAAATTCCCTATTAGCAGTTACAGTGTTTCCCAAACTTGTTATCAAATGGAGACACATATGAAAATATGACCTCTACCTGCAAGGAATGGTTGGACCAAGATTTCACACAGAGTGTTACAAGTGAGAACAAGCAGAGATTGGTTCTGAAATTAATCTTCTAGAAACCCTTTTAAAGCAAGTGTTTTTAACTAGCTTGATATACAAAGTGAAGTAAAGCTTAACCGAAGCTTATATTACATGAAGCCATCATAGAATGAAGACTAGCACAAAAATAAAGTTGGAATTACAATTATGAGAAACAGCAAAGGATGGGGCTGGTGAAATGTCTCAGTATTTAAGAGCAATTACTACTCTAACAGAGAACCCAGATTTCATTATTAGAACCCAGGTTTGACAACGCAGAACTACCTGTAGTTCCAGCTCCAGAGAGTCTAATGCCTTCTCTGTCTTCTTCAGGCTCCTGCACTCACAGGACACACCTCTACACAGACATATACAAATTAAAAATAAAACAAATACATTTGAAAAATACATAGTGAGTTGTTTTGGTGTCAACTTTAGTTCATGAAGGAGTAGATGTGAGTGATGCTCAGAGGTATAAGAGTGACAAGTCAGACTTGTCCTTGTGCTAAGTTAAAAAGCATTCATAGTTTGTGAACAGCTAGGAATTACTGACACACATTTAAACATGTTTTCAGGAGGTTGACAGAATAACATTTATGTGATTCTTTAGATTAATATAACTAATTTGAAAATCTGAAATGTCTTGAACCTATTTGCAAAACCTTATGCAGTATATGACACATTTACATACTAGAGAGAACTATGGTGAAGCTGGTAAACCTTTTCAGATTTCAGTTTTCTCATTTATAAAATGAATATGACCTCTGAGATTCTCCCTATCCTAGACTTCTATGATTCTGTTCTTTTTTTAAAAAAAAAAAAAACATACTTATTTGTTCAGGGATGTTGTGCATGCACATGCCAGTGCATGCATTAGGGGATCAAAGGATATCTTTTCAGGAGTCACTTCTGTCCTTACTCCTTGTGTTTTGAGGCAAGGTCTCTTGTTATTTATGTTGCTGTGCTGTATAGTCAAGCTTCCAGGTAATTTCCCCTGTCTCTGCCTCCCATCTGGCTAGGATTGCAGACAAGAGCCAGACACCCCATCTGGCATTTCTGCATGGATTCTAGGGATCACATTCATGTCATCAAGCTTGCATGGCAAGCACTTTTACAGTTTAGCCATCTTGCTGACCATGATTTAGCTCTTAATAACTTGTCTAAACACAACTTAGGTGATAGCTTTGCTATGAAAATGTACTTGACCATTAATTTGAAGTATGCAAGCAATTAGCAATTTAACTGGATAGTGCAATTAAGGTTTCAAAGTAGATTTATTTAAATTGAATCAACTGTATGGATAAGACTTTTCTACTATCTGTAAGCCAGACTATTCAGCTTATATATTTTTTAAACTCATTTTTTGGATTTGCATTTGAAATCTGATGTCTATTTTGCCTTGGTCCCAATTCCTCAAGAAGCAGTAATCTCTCAGGCTGGCTGATATTTAAACATGCTAGAAATGCCTTCACTGAACCTTATTCATTCTATTTGCTGTCTTGGTGGGTCTTGGGAGGCAGCCCAGGCAGGCAGCTGCATAATCAAATGCTGCATTGCATTTTACAAAGAGGTTGTTTCCAGTTAACTATCTCTTTAGTGATGATGATTTCTTCAGCAGATCATAACTGTGAAATTAAATCCCAGGGTTGTGGAAATAAGTGTCTTGTCTATGTGGGAAGTCATACAATTAAATCACTTGTGATTAAGAAGGTTCTGAGTAGTCTTATCGTCTAAACCACCCTCTTCCTCACAAATGAGAAACAGTTTGGACCAACTTATCTCATTTAAATTCATAGTGTCATGACTCTTCTTCATACCTAGTCTTCCTAAATCCTTGATCAGCATCATAGACTTTACTTTTTGTAAACCTGATTTTTTTGCCAGTTTAATTATCTTGATGATAACTACAGTTGAGCTGAAGGATGTAACCTTGTGTGGGTGTACTGGCACGGTATTCATTTAGCTCATCCTAAAGGTCTTCTTTGCTCTTTAATACTGATCATCTATTTAAAACATTTATGTAAAATTGTTCAACATTCAGTCAGCAGCTTTTATTGAAGCTGCTATTGTTCTTACTTCTGAGATGAGTAAGACATATTATTTGCTTTGAACAGTTCATTCGGTTTGTGATGGGTGGACACTTTAAAAAGCAAGTACAATTTTATATGACAAGTATTATAAAAGGGAAATATATGTAGGGATAAAACAAGGGAGCAATTAGTTCCACCAGTGATATAAGAGATCAATAAAGAGAAAAATGACACTTGGGCTAGCTCTGTGAGAGGAAGGAGAGGCAGGGCAGGATATTTTAGGGATGCTAATGTCCAAAGTTATTGAAGCATACACAGGTATTATGTATTCAGGGAGTGGTATAGTTAGAGTTTATGGAATTTGGATATAAAGTGAGCTGGTGATAAGATTGTTGAGGATACAGTTCAATGCATATGGAGTTTGTTGTGTCTTTTTTCTTTAACCACTGTAACTAAATACTAAAGGCAATAAATCATCAAAAGAAAACATTCATTGTGTGTGTCTTTGTCACTGTGTGTGTGGAGTATTGTCTGTGTGTTGTATGTACACATATATATGCAGATAAGTATACATGTGTTTGCACATGGCAGAGTGGGGTTTGCATCACATGTTTTATCTAAATTGTTGTCTGCCTTTGCTTCATGAGACAGATTTTTTTCATCATACCTGAAATTCATCAATTAGGCTAAGCTGGATGGCCAATGGGCTTCAAGGATCCACCTGTCTCTGCCTTCCTCCAAAGCTGGGGTTTCATTATTTTTTACCTGTGTTCTGGTGATCTAAACTCAGGTAGGTCCTGATGTTTTATAGAGTGAGCTGTCTCGCCAGGTCCCAAAATCTTCATTCTGAGTTATAGTTTTGGAGGTTTTAGGTCATGTGACAGGCAATGAATCATGATGAGAACACACAATGTTAAAAATGTAATAGTAAAAAAATTGACAGATGAGAATGACCAAGTGTTTTAAAATCTTCTGGGTAGAAAGGATAATGGGTACCTTAGGTAAATTAAGCTGAATTTCTAGGCATCACTAAGGACTCCCCTGAAATTAGTGGTCATACATTTCAAGGGAATCAGTTAAATAATACTGTGCTTAACTACTATTATAAGTATAGAGTCATATTTATCAGGATCAGGATTTTCTCACCCAAATACAACAGAGGCAATTCCTGTTGAGTCTATTCAGGCTTTTCAAACTCTCTTGTTTTGTACTGAGGTAGTCTTCCATTTACCTCAAAGCTCCCATACCGATTCCAGGGACTTGCAGAGTATCCCACGGGCTAAATAAGAAGGTCTGTTTTCATTAAAAAACTTTATTAGAGCACTAATAAAGTACAGGTAGGATGCACTCAGGTAGGATGTACTCCGAAGCATATTACCTGTTACACTGTTTGTGTGTGTGTGTGTGTGTGTGTGTGTGTGTGTGTGTGTGTGTGTTTATGGTTTTGTGGTTGCATATGTGTGTGCATGTGGATGTACACACGTGCATACATTTATGAGGGGACCAGAGGTTAACCTCAGCTGTCATTCCTCAGGTGCTGTCCATCTTGTTTTTTGAAACTATGATCTATTAATGGCCTGGAACTTACCAAGTGGTTTAGGCTGGCTGACCAGTAAGTTCCAGCAATCTGGAGATTCTGCCTCTACAGAGCTGGGGTGGCAATATGAAGCAGCTTTTTAAATATGAGTTCTTAGGAAAAACACACAAGTCCTCATGCTTGCACATAAAGCACTTTGTTAGTTATGTTACTTCCTCACTCCCTATCTATGGCACTTGTCATGCTGCAATAGCAGAGCAAAGTAGTTGTAACAGAGATTGTATAGTCTAGAAAGCCCCAGTATTTATTATATTTTCCTCAACAATGATTCTTTGTGGATTAAGCTAATCTACTTTATCCTTCCTGTGGATATTTCCCCAAACTGTGGCTTCAAAGAGTATGTCCATCTTGGCCCAATGAAAGAAAAGCACTTTACAATCAGAAATCTGAAAACATTTTACCTCTGCTAGATCCCTCAGTACTTAAAAGTCATGTACACAGCATACTTTTGTTTAACTAATCTGTGTTAAATGTAATATTTTTTGTATCTGTTCTACAAATATTCAGGCTACTGTTATAAGGACAGGAAATACAAGCATATAATTGTGTTCTTGTTTATACCACTATTTTATCATATCATATATTTCTATCATATTTTCTCAGTGAAAATAACAACTTCATCTAATGTATACTACCTTCCTATCTTTAAATAATACTCAATGTGAAACTTTGTATTTAATAAAATTACATGTGAGTGTATATTTGGAAAGCAAATTCAGAACTCTAAAAATCTGCTGAAATTTTTGTAGTACTTTTATTTTACATAACATTTTGTATGGTGAGTCTATAAACAGCTCCTATTTCTAGCTCTAGTCATTACTGACATTCACCTTGAATTTACCCTTCATTCAGCAGGCATCTGATCAATTAACCTCTCAGGTGTCAACTTTGGGAAATGGTGTGACATTCACCACCCTATCAAGGCTTAGAAAAGTGAGCTGAGTATAAACGCTCAAGCTCTGTAGTTAAAATTTGGATGAAAGAACTTTGCTTCCACATTTAGGAGGAACTACCGACTGGACAGGGAAAAAGGAATATGACCTGGGAAAATGGAGAATGGCTTGCTATTATGAGAATATATACAAAAGTAAAGCAAAGATGCCAAAAAATGGGAGGAGAAGACTCTTTTACAGGCCAAGTAATGATAATTGGAGGTGACTAGTAAATTTTCTATGAGCAGGATGAACTATTAGAGTGTCAGGTGAAATTAGTGTTCTGGATTCTTGAGAAAAGAAGGACTCTTAACTAACACAAAAAAGGTAGATACTACAATGTAGGGATCACTAGCCTGAGCTAGCTTGGTCTTTCTGTGGCACATGTGACTTTTTGTGTGTAATCTATAGAAATGATAGATATTGCATAGTTTTCTGGGCCTTGAATTTATACACTCAGGTTGCTTGCTATTCAGAAAAAGGTCAGCTGCTACAAGAGATATTCTATATATATAAAATTGCACTACTTCCAGAAGGGGGTTTCGTATACTGAAACTCCAGTACTGCCACAGTTAGGGAATACCACCTTTATAAAGACAGCTAATGTTAAGAGCCATCATAAGACCTGAGAAATGCACATATAGAAATGACGTGTTTATAAGAGGCAGAAAGAACACACCATACCCTCTTTCTCAAGCCATGCGAGGACACAGAAAGAAGGCAGTCCTGTAAAAAAAGCAGGAAAAGTGTCCTCACTACAGCAGGAAATAAGTCTTCTAGAGTCATAATCTGTGACTTTTGGTATCATGAACTTTGAGAAAATAAATTTCTGATGTTAAGCCATTATCTGTAGTATTTCACTATAGCAACCTAAGTAGGAGATAGTAGATAATTAGTGTAATATGGTAAAGATGTTTGTCCATTATTTTTATTAAAACATTGTTTTTCTTTATTTTTATACCATATGAGTGATTTGCCTGCCTGTATATCTGTCTACCACTTGTGTGCCTTGTACCCATGGAAGCCAGAAGAGAGTTACAGATGGTTGGAAGCAGTCATGTGGGTGTTGTAAATTGAACCTGGCTTCTCTGCAAGAACATCCAGTGCTCTTCACCTCTGAGCTATCTCACGAACTCCATGCATTTGTCATTTCTTAAAGTCATTGTAGATGTAACCAACCGTCTTATTAAATAAGAAACACAGAGCCAATGTAAAGATAAAAGCCCAAGAGGTCAGAGCTAAGAGCCTTACCCGCCTGCTTCAGCTAGCCTCTTCAGCCAGGAGACCTCTCCGAAAAGGAGCTACTTCCTGTCTGTTTGTCTTTAAATACACTCTGTTCTGCCTTCTCTTTGGTTGTAAACCCAACCACATGACTGCCTTGTCACTGCTTGTCTGTACAGACCTCCAGACACACATTGGAGCGTGTGTCTCCAATGCGGTTGTATCCTTGAACACACAGAGATATACCTAGCTCTGCCTACCAAGTGCTGGGATTAAAGGCGTGCGCCTCCTCCAGCAAATCCTACTGGCGTGCACCACCACAACTGGCTTTCGCTATGGCTTGCTAATAGCTCTGACACATAGGCAACTTTATTTATTAACATACAAACAAAATCACATTTCAGTACAAATAAAATACCACTATAAGTCATATTGAAATTAATCTCTAAAGTTACATATTAGCAGAATCTTGAGGTGGGACCTTTGGGAGGATATTAAGATTAGAGAGGTCATGAAGGTGGAGCTCTCATGATGACAATTAGTGGCTTTATAAGAAGGGGAGATGACAATCACCCTAAAAACTGTGCTTTTCATCTACCATGTTATATTGTAGCTAGGGCAGGAGTATTTAAAGCAGATGCTGACCAGATGCTTGCACCACCCTCTTTAACCTCTCAGCCTCAAGAAGCATAAGCCAATGAGAGCCAAATCAGCTTCTATTCTGCACAAATTATCCAAATTCTGGTGTTTTCTTAGAGTAACAGGAAAATGGAGTAACACATAATGTCTTCTAAATGAGGGTTAATGACAACTAAAGTGAGACACAGAAGAATGAAACTATAGTTTTCTGTCTGAACTAATTATGCATGTTTATATTGATCTTCCTGCATCTAAGACATCCTACAAATTGTTGATTCAAGGGTATCTTTCTGAACCATGTCACATTCACAAACTGTAGTTATAAGATGAACGCTAGTAGTTTGGATATGCGATTTCTCTCAGATCCTTGTGTGACTTGATTCTTGTGTTGAAATCATTTGAAGGCAAAAATACCTCATAGGAGGTGAGGCATAGGGCAAGATATGGGGTTGCAAGTGACAAGCTCTAAAAGGAGATTGTGGGAACCAAGACCTCTACTCCATTTCAGTTCTCTTCACTGTCTGGGGTTGTTGCTGGTGTCCAAACTGACAGCCTTGTTTAGATTGGACAGAATATGTATGTATGCTATCAGCAAAGAGCCAAAATAATGATTTGAGCCTTATTCTCCCCTTTCAAAATTTATTTTCTTGTATCATAGAACCAAGTTTCAATGTGAGAAAACATTAAAGCCAACCACCTTTATTTTCTTCAAATCTCAGCATTTAAAGATTTGTTATATCAAAAGATTTTTTAAATAATGTTCCATTTAGTTAAATGAAAGTACTGAGTAATCATGTAGCTAATGGTTGCTGGTGCCTGTCTCTGATTTCTGCAGACCTCCTACCACATCACATGAACTGAATTTTTCTCTTATGACACTGAAACAGAAGTTCCAATATCAAAGAGCATCACCAACCAAAACATAACAAGGTGGGTAGGACAAGGACGGATAGCTATTCTTAAGCCATCAGAATAGCAAGAGATTCTACATCTTCCTATAGAGCTTTGTCACCCTAAGGATTATGGCTTGGAAATGTATTTATTACATTTTATTCTTGAACTTTGGTTCAATGATACAATAAATAAATTTTGAAAGGGCAGAATAAGGCTCAAATCAACTTTGGCTCATTGTTGATTGAATAGATACATACTCAACTGCCTGGTCTTCATCTAACAGTCACACATCATATATATATATATATATATAATGCTTTGCAGTTGATGGAATCCCTTCCCTATGGTGATATTTTCTTTTGTACTTAAATGTTATTTGTATGTTAATAAATAAAATTGCCTGGTGGTCAGAGCTATTAGCAAGCCATAGGAAAGCAGGGTGGTGGTGGCTTAAGCTTGTAGTCCCAGCACTTGGTAGGCAGAGTTAGGTAAGTCTCTGTGTGTTCAGGGATACAACCAGCATTAGATACACATGCCTTTAATCTCAATACCAACCATGGAACACCTGGAGGTCTATACAGACAGGCCGTGATGAGGCGGTCATGTGGTGGGGTTTACAACCAATGAGAAGGCAGAACAGAAACTCTATATAAAGACTTTAACACAGGAGGTGCTGCTGGTTCGGAGAGGTAGGACCACCGCAGGAGGTTTTAGCTCTTAGCTCTGACCTCTTGGCTTTCTTCCTTGCATTGGTTATATGTTTTATAATTAATAAAATGGTTGGTTACATCTACACTTCCCCAACATATACACTATTGACTGTGAATCTTCTAAAAGTCTTGTGAAAATACAAGGACAAATATTTTTCTGTGTCTCATCCGTAGGGGCAATGAGGTTTGTCAAGATTATATGTTTCATTCAGTGTCTCAATGCATGAAAATGCAAAGTTCTTAATAGATTTGAAATTGTTCAAGAGTACTAGGGCCCTTATCCTGTGTGGTTGGCCAAGAGATATTCTGAGAAAATATAAAAATCTTTTTTTAAGTGCAAAATTTAGAAAATATGCACATACCAACAAATGTGAAATATTGGTTTCTTTATTTCATTCAGAGGAGATGCAAAAGAAGATAATGTGGTAGTATTGTGTTCCCCAAAATATTGTGTACCCAAATAAACTTATCTAGGGTCAGAGAACAAAACAGCCACTAGATATAGAGGCCACAAAATAGTGGCACACATGCCTTTAATCCTATCACTTGAGAGGCAGAGATCCATCAGGGTCTCTTTGAGTTTAAAGCCACACTGGAAACAGCCAGGCATGGTAATTCACGCCTTTAATCCCAAGAAGTGAGCCTTTAATCCCAGGAAGTGAGGACAAAAAGCAGAAAGGTATATAAGGTGTGAAAACCAAGAAGTAGGCTGGTTAAGCTTTTAGGCTTTTAGCAGCAGTTCATCTGAGATTCATTTGGATTAGGACTCAGAGACTTCCAGTCTGAGGAAACAGGATCAGCTGAGGAATTGGCAAAGTGAGGTGGCTGTGGCTTGTTCTGCTTCTCTGATCATTCAGCGTTCAACCTAATACCTGACTCCAGGTTTGTTTTTATTAATAAGAACTTTTAAGATTCGTGTTCAAGATAAAATATTCATTAATGAAAACTGCTTTGAAGTATAATGCTTGCATGTCCTGTTTAAGTATTAAAAGTTGCCAGTTGTTCATAATCACCATGACTCACATGTTGAGCAAAGACTAATTTGATTATGATTCATAGTGACAATTTGGTAGATACAATGACACTGCAATAAAACAGGTGATTTATTCACAACAAGCTTTGGCTACTTACCAGCACTGTGGACTAACCAGTAAGCCATTGAACATACTGTGATTGTTGAACATACTGTGACTGTTGATAAAATATTCAATAATTTTTTGTCACCAGCAAACAAATACAATTTGGTAAGTATGCAACTTTTTCTTTATTTTGTAGTTATCCAAGTAAGCAGAAAAAAAATAATTAAGGTTAAAAATTGCCTTTAGAATAAATGAAACCAGTGAAACTTTTAAATGAATGGTTATACCTATATTTAAAAGGAGATAAGAAAGATATGAAGCTTAAAGAAATATAATTTTCTCAGGAGAAAGAATTAGGAAAAAAAACATCAATAATATAATTTAGTTTTATGGAAACAGTTTGTGGGTACCATATTGTAGTAAAACATGATTTCACACAGTCTTCTATCACCATTTTCCCCAGAAACAACAACT
>CABHPR010119022.1:0-17285 GCA_902168415.1 Peromyscus melanophrys
GAAGCCTACCAAGAAGTTTGGCTGGCTGACCAGAGAGCCCCATGGATCTTCCCATCTCTTCCTCCCCAGTGCTGGGAATTCAAACGTGTTCCACCATGCCTGGCTTTTCCAATGTAAGTTATGGGACTTGAACTCAGGTCTTCACACTTGCAGAGTGAGCAATTTACCTACTGAGCTATCTCTCCAGCTTGGTGTACTTACTCTTGTTAGTTAGTATCCTGTTCCCAGGTAACTACAAACAGAACCCCTGTTTAGGATGGCTGGGGCTTGAGTTCTCTGTCTAGTTTGGATTCAGGCAGAAGAAAAATGGCAGGATGTCGACCGTTGAGGATTCAGTTTTCTTCAGCCGGGTGCATAGATTCATCTATATTTTTAAAAATCTGAAGCACTTCTAATATTAAAACCAGTACTTACTTATTTATCACAAAAATTTTAGAAAAATACAGTAAAGTGCCAAAAAAGAAAAAGAGAAAAAAGATGACTGCTGATCTCCATTTTAGGTAAAATTACTAATGCTTTATGTAGCCACTCTTTCTGTATCTGTTCTTTTCTGTCCTATAGCTTTCTATAGCAAATTCTACACTACTGAACATAAAATTTAGTTATATTTTCCTGTTAAATTAGTAACAAAAAACATTTCCCATATTTATTTCGAGATTTTTGTAAATCTTTTGAAAAATGACTTCATGGTCTTTTGTATTGTTGAATTCTTACTGTTGGAAATTCAAGTTTTTTTTTCTAGGCATAAGTAATGTTATGGAGAATATCTTTATCTAGATAAATATTTTTCTCCTTTGAAAATTATTTCCTCCAGAGAAATTATTGGGCTGAAAGGAATGGATTTTTAGAATTTATTTTCTGCCTGATTATCACAGTAAGGTGAGTTTATCATTGGCATGTAAAATATAATAAAACTGGGAGAGGAAAAGAGTGTTTAGCATCCTCTGCCCGGAGGCAACTGATATTAGCGGTTTGACATGATTTCTTCTGATAACGGCAGTTATTTTCTTCCTTAGTAAGACTCAAGGGTATGAACGTTTTTAAGGTTTTCAATAATACTGCCAAGATTGCTTTCAAGTTTTCAGTTTATTCTTCTGGGAGTGTATGAGTTGTGACCACTCTGAGAACACAAACATCTAAAAGTTGTTGAGCAAGCTTGCTCATTTCCAGACTCTCCACACCTTTAACTGTGACTCACTGAAAGTCGATGAGCCAGGGAAGGGCATGAAAAAAAGTCCTGGACAAATATGACTCAGAAAACTCATTTCCAGGTTTGGATCTGGTTGAAGTCCATGTTTCCAAAAGGCTGCCTTTGTTAATGGTGTTTGTTGTGGGGTATTTGGACATGCTTGGTTATGATAGGTAGCTATCGACGTCAGCCCACTGGATCGGCTTGATGAAGACAGGCTACTGGCCATTTACAAATACAGGTAGAAGGAAGCAGTCCTCTGGCAAGGGGTCTCCAATTTTCATGATGTGATGCACATGGAGAATAATAATATCTTTCTATACACTGGAGGATACAAACAAGGCTGCCGTAGACTTGGGCTCCACCAGGCTTTTCTAGAGGATGAGAAATCAAGATTTCAGGCTCCTGCAATTGATTGTTGTACATCTATCTGGGCCAGTTTTGCATCCAAGTGAGAGGAATACATCTTCTGATGCTAGGAAGACAGAGCCAGACACTGTCTGCCTGCCTGCCTGCCTGCCTCTCTCTCTCTCTCTCTCTCTCTCTCTCTCTCTCTCTCTCTCTCTCTCTCTCTCTCTCTCTCTCTCTCACACACACACACACACACACACACACACCATCCTAGTTCTGTTCTCCCACATAGTTCTTGCACCAATTACACTTTTTCCCTGTCTAAGGGCACTATTCTGGGAGGCTGGTGGAATCTTTAGGAGATGAGGCATGGCTGGCGGAAGTAGGTCACTAGCAGAAGGCCTCTGGTTCTGCAACTGTCTGCTTCCTGTTGATTGACATATGAACAGATACTGCCACACACCACAGCCTTGCTGCTCTGGACTGGGCCATTCCAACATGGCTTCTCTGTCAGGATGGACTGAGTCATGAACCCCACACAAACCTTTCCACCCTCAAGTTGCTTCTGTCAGGGACTTCTCTCAGTGCAATGCAAAAGAAATTAATGCACCGAAGACTCCAACACTTCCTTGCAGAAGGCACATGCTTTTCTTAACAACCTTACATGTTACCCATGACAAGTCTTACATGTTAGCTATCCTCTATAAAATACATCCAGCTCCTGCTGAGAAAATTTTCTTCCTTTGGCTTTTCTTATCAGAAGCCTTTGAACAATTCAACAATTATTAACAGAGTTCTGGCATGGACCGGGCACTTTAGTAACTGCTGGGGATAGAGAGCTGACACAGATAGCTTAGGACTCTCATATGCCCAGAACATAGGAGACACAAGAGTGGCAAGGGACAGTGGGAAGAACTTCATCAGAGATGGATCCACAGTCTATGAAAAACTTCTTCAGGCAGTGAAGAGTCTTTCAAAAGCAGTATGTAGCACAAAGGAGGGCTAGAAATCTTATCCACCGATCCCGAAACAGTACTGGATCAGAGACAGAAACCTGAGGTTTTAGGAAATGGATGAGATTCTTTTGTGTGCCTTTAACACCAATATCAGACAGTACCAGGAAGCATAACAGAGGCTGAGGATGTGAAGGAAGGAAGCCAAGGCTAGATTTTGAAGAGTTTTGTCACATAGAGGCATTAGAACTTGTTTTCCAATGGATCTCTGGTAAGATCTCTAACTAGCAACTGGCATCTGTGAATCATTGGCGGGTGTGGGGGGACACTACTCCCATACTAATGGTACTAATGTAGGTAATGGGAGGAGGTTGGGTTGAAAGTGTCTAGGAGGCAACTGCAACTTTGAAATACCTAGGAAAGAACGGTATGATGACCTCTTCACAAAAACCCCAACACCCTTCTGTGTTGTTGGCCAGGACTGCCCAAGAGACTCCCAATATATACAGCCAATTGCTGTTGTCCTTGGCTACCCCTAGAAGTGAAAAGGAAGTCCCTATTGCTGAAGACATCATGCATTTCAGAAACAGGGCCCAGGAACCCCTGAGCTGGAACTGACTTGAAAGCACCTTCCCTAAGGACTAGCTTTCATGGTGCCAGAAGGTTCCATGCAAGCTTTGGAATGAGGGAGGCAACCAACCTATACAGTCCTACTCATATAGGATGCCTATGAACCACATCAATGAGCAGCATAGCACAATAACTCTAAGGGTGCAGTAATGGCATGATTACCTTGACTACCTTGGCAGTAACCAACAGCTCTCTAATTGAACTTAAGACCCGCTCAACAAGAGGGAAACCATGCCCACACTGGGAACCTAGCTAACCACTTAGTGCTAGTAAAGTACTGGTTATTGGAGAATAATCTACAACCACTAATTTATTAAACCAGCATAAGAAATGTTTATAGACTTATAAACATTTGTTCTTCTACCCACAGATAGTGCAGTCTTCAACCCTCATCAGGGAAACTTCTCTTTGCAGCAGACAGAGACCACTACGGAAAGCCACAACCAATCAGAATGCAGCTTTGGAGTCCAGTCCCAATGGATACACATACGAAACACCCCTGCACCTAAAGCTCAGAAAATATTAGGGAAGAAGGGGTGGGGAAAATGGCAGAGCCAGAGGATCAGGGAGTTTGCTGTGAGATGGTGTCTCTTAGTAGTATCAGAGACTACATTCATAAAGTCTCACCCCCAAGTGTGCGCTGAGCACGGATGACATCAATGAACACACCAAATGGAATGAAGAAAAGCGCACGAGGTCTCAACTCTACACAAAGAACTGTAGGCAACTGAGGAAAACTGGGAACAGGAGAGGTGGGCTTCCCCAGGGAGGAGCACACCAATTGGTTGTCCAGTACCAAATGGTCAGCCCTGAAAGCCATACGTACGGGCAGCATTATATGGACTGAACACATTGTATTTAGGAATATATAATGTATATATATACATACATGCAATAACAATTATTAGAGAGAGAGAGAATGAATGAATGAATGAATGAATGAATGAATGTGAAGGAGAATAGGGAGGAGTATATGGCCAGGTTTGGAGGGAGGGATGGGAATGGATAATGTAATTGAATTACAAGATGGGGTATTAGCGATAGAATCCATAGAAATGGCTGAGGAGTATGAAAGTTCAGCTTGGGCAAGTAAATAAATCTTTGTGCCACTAGCAAAGATAGAAAGATTTTATCTCGTCATTCCAGCTCCTCAGATCCAAACCAGCCCCTTAGACTCAATTCAGAGAGCCTTTCTTTTTCATCCCTGTATTCTCATCTCTTTAGCGAGCATTCCCTTCTAGAACAGCCCTCTGATTCATCAGTGGACGCTTTGCTCCCTAAGCACGAGGTTATCATTTCACACGCGTTAGGTCTGTTTTCTGTACAGGGTTGGAGGACTGTTCACAGGACCCACATCTCACGTTTCTCTGATAGCCATCTCATTCACTGTCTCAGAGATGGGAATTTGATAAGTCCCACTAGGCTGTAGGGACCAGTGCAGCCACTGCCCACGAAGACTTTTATTTATTTATTTTGTGTCTTATATGTTTGAGTGTTTTGCCTGCACATATATCTGTGAGGCACATGTGTGCCTGTTGCCTGTGGAGGCGAGAAGAGGGTGTCAGAACTCCTGGAACTGGAGTTACAAATGGTTATCAGGCACTATGTGGGTGCTGGGAACCAAACCCGGGTTCTCTGGAAGAGCAGCGAGTGCTCTTAACTACTGTGTCAGTTCCTCAGCTTCTGGACCCTTTGATTCTTCCTCTTCTAAGAAGAAACCCCAAGAAACTGCTTTGCATCCTGAGCCTGCTAAGACACTGAAAAACTGGGGGCCAGGCATGGCTTTAGAGTCACATGGACAGGTACTTGAACCTCCTCACTAGATTATAGTTGTTTTGGTAATGATAACAAGGTAATTGCTAATTGATCAGGGTCTAATCTTCTCAGAGTTGGTACTTGATCATTGTAATAAATGTATTCACCCCCAGAGTAAGAAAAGCCAGAACTTGAGTGAAGTTGGGAGTATGCTTGAGACCAGGAAGAAGACTCACTTTGTCCTCTGTTCCAGCCACTCCACACAGCCACGATCACCTGCCTTTTCAGGAGGTCTATCAATATTTAATGTGTGGGTGTCAGTTGCTGTAATTGAGCATTCTCCAGAAACAACTTGAATTAATCATATGCACGAGGAGAGAAAATAAAATGCCCTTTTCTCAGAGCCTCGTTCCACTGGCTACCGGGAAGCCTGGAGACCGCAGCGAGAACTTTCTGCTGATGGAGGACCCCGAAAAGAAACTGAATCAGAAGGGCGACGACAAACCCAGAAAAGTACGATTTAAAATCTCCTCTTCCTACAGTGGCCGAGTGTTGAAGCAGGTGTTCGAGGATGGGCAGGAATTAGAGTCACCCAAAGAGGAATACCCTCACAGTTTTCTCCAGGAGGCCCTTGAACCAATGGATGGGGTTTATGGGTCAGGGGAAGCCCCCAAGCCCCAGCTGTACTCGCCTAAGCTGACTGCTCAGAGGATCAGCGTGTTCAGGGATGGCAGTGCCTACGCTCTGGCGGGGAGCCAGCCTCTGTTCAATGACTACAAGGCGAATGACCATAAGGTTGGTATTATGTGAGGTTACGGGCTCACAGGGTAGGCTCCTTGAAATATGTCTAGCAAAATGCCCAAGTGCTTCAGGTACGCATCTCGCTCAAGTTCAGCTACCGGCCAGAGCTGTAGGTTTATCAAATGGGGAGCTGTTATTAGAATAATATTTTTTTTTGGACAAAAATAACACGCAGGTTGACTACTATTGGAAAGAGTGCCGAGCATAAGCAACGTTCAAATTCCATCCAGGGTAACACACTGTAATTGGGTCTTTGGCTGAGTTTCCTCCGTGTGTAAATTAAATAGAGGTGCCGTGGTTTTCAGGTTGCCAGCCTGTCGTTTTAGAGAATTATGCAGCAGTAGGTCATTTCGTTTCCTGAAAGAATTGAATATTTGAAGGTACCCATTTTGTTCCAGCCAATTACTCTGCTGTATTTTATCCGTGTCTTGTTTTTTTCTCCTTATCACCTTCCTACTGCCTGCTTTTTAAAATTGTTGGTCTATTTATTTAGTTTTGCCTTCTCGGTACTCATTAATACCAGCGCTGGGTAGCTGGAATCCTGGGAAGAAATGGTGAGCAGCAAATCAAACAGGGGAAGTGTTTCTTGGGGAAGAAATTTGAACTAATAGTTCAATGACGCAAGCTCCTCCTGCGGGATTCCTTAGCATCTCTGGCAGGGATAACCAGAAGCTCCTGCAGGATTCTATTTTAAGCTAAAACAAAATAGGAAATACTCAATGATTTCCATGTCCATCCAGGAGATGGCTTTGTGCTCATGGGTTAGAAGTATGAATGCTGTTTCTCTTAAGGAGTACATACAATTATGTAATGTATCTAAGTTATTAATGGTAACTACACCATGATACGTCCTCATCTTGGAAGTGTTTTTTCAGATAATTATTTTTAATCATTTTTATTGTTCGTTTCCTAAGAAAATAGGTATTGCAGGTACATCTTTTGGACTTGTTGATATTGGCAAAAAGATAATTGTAATATCCACAGTTATCAAAACTAATAGCAGGTTTCATTTTTGTATGAAGAAGTTGAGTGAAAATCCCTTATGTTAGTGGAATGTTTTATGTGTTATAAACTGCTGCCATGGATTGTCTTCTGTGACCATCATGTTCTTTATTTACTGCATTCTCAAGGGGAAAAAGGAAAGGTATGATCGTTTCTATTTTGTGAAGGAGGAAAATTATGTGCCAAGTTGATTAAAGGTCACACATCATTATAGAGAATCTAAGGTGTTGAGTCAGAGTATGAATCTGGATCCCCCGGTTTTCCATACTTTAATCTCTATGGCATGTTCCTTTTTAACAAACGAGTTCATTACATAGTAATAACGATGATGTTGGTGATACTGGTTATTTATTTGTGTCCTAAGTACTTAGCTATGCTTTGTGCTTACAATAGTCCTTTGTAATGGTGTCTTATTTGGAAGTTGAGATTTAATAAAGGCATAGTTCATACCAGTCATGATAATTTATATCTCATGTGCCAACTTTGGCACATGTAAGAATGATTTGACATAAATTTACAAAACCAGATGAGAACACAAATATTCCAGAGGACATGTTGAAAGTTGGATTCCTATTTGGTCTCATTATGCCTTGCTTTCTCTCTTGTTCTACTAATGGCCATATCCCACTGTCATCAAGCTCTGAGTGTGGCAGGAACCATAATGGACCTGTGCAACCCACCTACTGAAACAGTTCAGGATGGTATTCATGAACAACAAGGAAACAAAAGCTGGGGCTTCATGACTTGTCAACAGCAGATGGAGCTGTAAATTAACCCCTCATAAATGCTGCCTATGGTAGCGTGATGGGTTGTAGTTAAGTGCAGTGATTCACTTAAGCATTTGGAGCTCAGATATCTGTACACCACTATTCACAGAAATTCACAGTCAATTAAAGGTGGAAACAACTTACATGATCATCAGTTGATGAATGGCTACGCAAGAAGTGGTACAAACACATAATGGAATATTATAACACCTTAGGAAATGTTGATGTGCTTCAACATGGAGGAAGCATGAATACATTAGGCTAAATGAAATAAGCCATGCACAATCAGGCAAACCTGTACCATTGCAGCTACGTGATGTACTTATGGCACAAGTCAATAGAGACCAAAAAGTAGATGGTGGTTGTCAGGCTAGGGGTAGAGAAGAAGGTGTTGCTGGTTATGGATTCAGCATTTCAGTTTGGGGAGATAAAGTTCTGAAGATAAATGTTGTACAACAATGTGAAGACCAGGGAACTCTACACTCATAAATGGTTAAAATAGAAAACTGTATGTTATGGGTTATTTTACTCTAATTGTAATAATAAAAACAAACCATGGGCTCTGGTGTCTGTCAAAGTCCAGTACTACCTACTTCCTATGTGAATTCGGACAAACTCACTTTGTTGAACCCCAGTGTCATCATCATCTTGGCCTAGGAATAACAGGAACGCCTTCTTAGGAGGGCTATTAAGATGATTAAAATAGATAATTCCTGCAAAGTGCCTGGCACCCTATATATGTTTAGCAAATGGTTCCTACTATTGTTGTGATGAACAAGTTCTTAAGGAAATGTTGAGTCTACCTTGTATTTTATGTGATGGGTAGGAAAGGTGATGCTAGATAATAAAAATACATTAAGGAATCAAAACTCACTGAAATGTGTAGGGCTCATGAAATTGTGGACAGGGAAAGGAAGGGAGGTAACATTTACTAAACACCCAATTTATATGTATTAAATGATCTCATACTTAAAATGTTTCAATGAGAAAGAAATTTTCAAATTGGGAAAACAGACATTTACATGGTTTACAGCTTAAAATAACCTGTCCATCTAACATAGTCATCAAATAACATTTGAATAAAATTAGAATTGGGTTTCCCTGACTCCAAAGCCCATTGATTTTCTAGTATCTAACAGGACTTCTCTGCATTCACTGGTGTCTGGATGACTGTCCCTAGGCATGTGGCTACAGAAACCAGCATGGGTACAGATACTTTCCCATGTAAACTGCCGTTCTAGACTATATACAAAAAGCTAAAGGGTTCTTGACTCCATCTGGCCCTCTGTACCACAAGAGTGGATTTTCCTCACAGGCAGCTCGATGTAATCAGACCTCGTAAACTTCAGTTACACCCAGAGAATTTGCTCAGACACAGCGGGGAATCTGGCTGGCAAGAGGACTGAAATTAAACACATATTCAGAATGATCGGGACCCTTCATCTTCGGAGTAAAAATATTTGCTGTCTTAGATGTTGACTGGTTTAGGGGCAGGGAGTAGAAGCAGGTGATCATCCATTCTTTGAGCCCATTGAGAGTTTAGTCTTCAAGAGAAGAAACTGAAAGAAAAGAGCCCTAGATGTGAGGAAACTTCCTGGTAACTGAACCTTTTGGCTGTTACAGGAAGTAGAAACAGAACCTTCCAAAAGTACCACCACCCTTATCTCCCGATGCCAGAAACTGATAGTCCAGAGTGTGAAATGGGAATCCAGTGTGCATAAAACAATAGGAAATGGAATCTGCTACAGGATCCCTTGAAGAGGGAGAGAAGAGGGCCAGACATGAAGCCTGTGGCTTAAGTAATCATTGAAAACCCCATGGCTGTTTACAGAAGTCTGAATGCTGACATCTTCCTCATGTTGGAGTCCAACTGAATACTTTAAATATGAGAGTGTTGAACTGTGGCATCATTTAAGTAGACTGGGTTTATACAATTTTAGAGTCAGGAAAAATATTCCATGCTGGGGTGTTTGGCTGTACAGCATGAGTATGCATACATTATTGAAAAATTGTTTTTAATAACAGCAGTGATGACGCCCACACTTGCATGTTATCAAAAGCTTTTGCAAACCCCATTTTTCTGTATCTTTCATATCATCCCCAGAAGGTGATATCATCCTTAGGTACTAGAGTAAAAATATGTAATCATGGGAATAAGGCCATCACAGAAGTCAGTAAGGGCCCTAGAGCTTGGTGTCTTAAGTATTAACCCTTTGTGGGGGGGTGGAGACAGGGTCTTTCTGTGTAGCCTTCGCTGTCCTGGAACTGTGGCCTCAGACTCACAGAAATCCACCTGCCTCTGCTTCCAGAGTGTTGGGATTAAAGGCATACACCACGATGCCCAACTAGCATTAACCCTTAAATAATTGAGCTTGACAATGTTGGAAGCCCCCAGTATGGATAATGTGTGGCAGGACCCAGGAGTTTCAGCACATCTGTGTACTACCAGTGTGGAAGTACTTTTGCATTTAAGGAACTAGCTTGTCTGTGCAAGTGCCTACCAGCTGGATGTCAAGACACAAGCAGATGACCAAAATGGAGTGCATCAGAGTGCGTGACTCTCCTGCATCTTGTAACTAGTAGATATCAGATCTGGACTCCAAGGCTGTTTCCTTCCCAGCTGTGTAGCTGTGCAGAACTGTGTGTTCCTGGTCAAGTGGTACCTGAGCATTTACTCTTCTGGTTGTCTTTCCCTCTCCTGTTCCACCTCCTCCTCCTCCTCCTCTTCTTCCTCCCCACTTTCTTCTCCTCTTTCCTCCTCTGCATCCTGGACTCTCTGAACCCAAGGCCTCACACATGCTAGGCAAGCTCTCTGCCACCAAGCTACAATCTTACATCCCTGTCCTCCATCCAGCTTCTTTAGTGTACTATCACATTGTCCTTTTCTTTTCCCCCATGAGCAAAGCATTAGGTAACACATGGTAAAACCATAGAAGGAGACATTAGCCATTAACGATGATTGTTTGGAAGTATATTGACATAAAATAGTCCATATTATTTGAATAACAAAAATAGATTATGACAGGGTATATTTACTGACATATCTGTTGTAATTTGATATATATGATATATAGAGAGATATGTGGGAAGAAAGGAATGCTTGTGAATAGTGCAGTATAGGTGTTAAGAATATGGGAGTTTGAAGCCGGGTGGCAGTGGCACATGCCTTTAATCCCAGCACTCAGAAGGCAGAGCCAGGCAGATCTCTGTGAGTTCGAGGCCAGCCTGGTCTACAGAGCGAGATCCAGGACAGGCACCAAAACTACACAGAGAAATCCTGTCTCCGAAAACCAAAAACCAAAAACCAAAAAAAAAAAAAAAAAAAAAATGGGAGTTTGGAAAACAGGCATGGTGGTACATGCCTTTAATCCCAGCACTTGCGAGCAGATGCAAGTGGATCTTTATGAGTTTGAGGCCAGCCTGGTTTGCATAGTGAGTTTCAGGTACCAAGGCTATGTAGTGAGACCCCATCTAAAGAAAGAAGGAAGGAAAGAGATAAAGGAAGAAAGGAAACAAAATATGGGCGTTGGGGACTGGAGAGTTGGCTCACTGGTTAAAAGCACTTGCTGCTCATGCAGCGGCACCAAGTTCAGTTCCCAGCACCCACATGGTGCTCATAACTCCAGTTCTAGGGGATCCAATGTCCCCATCTGACCTCTGCAGGCAACAAGCATGTATGAGGTGCACACACGTATGTGTAAGCAAAACACTCATACACATAAAGTAAAAAGAATGAATCTAAAATTAAAAACAGAAAGATATTAGGTTTGCATCCAAGCTACAGTTTCCAAGTCACTCTGTCACCTTAGTGAGGTCCTTGACCCCACTGAAACTTACTCCTCACTTGTAGAGTGTGGATATCATAGCATTTACTTCACATGGATGTTTGGTAGAGAAGTGATGCCAGTAAAATACTCAGCATGATGTCTGGCACACAAATAGTGTTCAGTAAGTGGTATGAACTAGTGTTATTTATGCACAGACAAATGGAGAAATATTTGTATAAGACTAAATAGTCCCTTTGCCTGTGCCCAGCTCTGCACTGGCTGTCCTGGGGTGTCCTGGGGTGTTCTGGTGGGACCAGAAGCTCTGGACTACAGTCCTGCCCTCCGAGTGGTTCAAACTTCCTTGGTTCCTATCCTCAGCAAGAAGGAAAGTGACTCTTCTTACTTTTAGAAAGAATAAATGACCCTTGGAAGGAAGCCTTGGGTGGGATGAGTCACAGGTTGGATGAGGGCAAAGCCCTTCTCTCCTGTTTCTTGGACAGGGCATTGGGCAGGTTCTGCAACCCTGAGTTTGGTGACTGCTGACGCTCACTCTCTGTTTCTCTAGCATCCACCTATTATAGACTTTGGGAAGATAATCATCTATACAAACAACCTGAAAATCATCCGAACCCCGATGGACAAAAGGGACTTCATGAGGAAAATCCTCCAGAAGGAAGAGGTTGCAGAGGAAGAGGCTCTGATGAGCACAGGAGAAAACGATGGAGACAGGGAGCAAAATGACAGCCCCCTGCCGGAGACCGAAGGCACATTTCTCCATAATCAGCACACACAGGTGTGTCAGCGCCACTGATCGCCCCAGGCTGGCCTGCAGCAATAGCCTGCAGACTACTCTGCTTCTGCAATACCTCCCTAAACATTTTTGAACAACACCACTTACAATATTTGTTGAAGTGTGAGGGAGTTTTAAAGTCTATGGGCTTGTAATGGCATAGTCTTAATGTAAATTCACATTTATACTATTATATTATATTATATATATTATATATAGTATATATTATACTATTATGTTATATTATATTTATACTATTATATTATATAGTCATGATTATAAATTCCTATTTTAAATATTTGTAATTTTTTTGGATGACTTCTTTTCATATCTGATTAGGAATCTGTTGTTTTGATGAACTTATGAACACTGGGTTTTAGAGATGGAAAAAAATCAGCTCTGTTCTATTATATTTATTTATTTTTCTGAGAAAGAGTCTACAGCTCAAGCTGGACTCAGACTCCCAACATAGCTAAGGACGATCTTGTCCTTGACCCTTTACATCCGCCTCCAAAGTGCTGGGATTACAGATATGTGTGCCGCTGCACTAGGTTCATATGGTGCTGGGCATTGAACCCAGGGCTTCCTGCATGCTAGGAAAGCACTCTACCAATTGACCTACATCCCAACCCCAGCTCTGCCTTTTCTTATGGACTGCAATATACTGAATCTTTGCAATATGCTGAAAGTAAACAGTTGAACCACATGTTGCTGTCAGCACTCCAGGGTTCCTTGGATGCAAACTTTGTTTCTGTGGGACTCACTCTAATATCCCATGAGTTGGACTGGAAAATGGAAGAAGGGCTTTGGGGACCTGAACGATGTCCCTGCTCTGGGAGGACTGAGGTGAAGAGAATAGAAAAGTCATGGCCAGTTTTGAGTGATGACCTTAGGCCAAGGTGCCAGGTCTCTCTGCTCTCATTTATCTACCTTACATGGCTGCCTAACTCTCCACATTGCCTTTTGAAATCTATCTTCTCTCTTCCTCTCCTGCTCCATCCCTACCACCAGAAAGAACATAAGCCTCTTGGACTTCAGAAAAAGGTCCCTGAAGTTTGGTTCACATCCACACTTTGAGCTGATTTCACACCCAATGCAGTGCTTTTGAAATGAGAATCTCTGTTTCTGTCACTCCCTTCCTAGCCCTTCTGCCCCTCAGAGCTTTCAATGGTGTTCGTTCTATTGCTTGGGATAAAACCAAATCTCTTCATGTGTTTTAGAAAGCCCAGGTTTGCCTGGCCAGTGCTGGCCTCTCTGGTTTTATCTGGCACACATTTCTTGTGCCCTCGCTCCCTCTCCTCCTTCCACTGTCCATCTGTCCATCTCTCATAGGTTCTTTCCACTCTCTTGCCAGAGGCAGATCCCCTCTTCATGCCCCCCCCCCCCAGGTCTTGCATCCTCTTGCCTTTAGTTCCTGATATCTTGATGGCTCCTATGAGGATAACATCCTCAGAATAAACCCATCAGAACTTGTACGCCTCTTCACAGTTGCACCTTTACTTTCATTTTTGTGATTATGTGATTAAGACTTACTCATACTTACCAGGATTTGATCTCCACAAAGGCAGAAGCTGTATTCATGTTGGATGCAACACTGCAGTTCTCATGTTTTTTTTTTTTTTTTTTTTTTTTTTTTTTTTTTTTTTTTTTTTTTTTTTTTTAAGCCTGGTATATAACTGATGTTCAGTCAATATTGTCTCTGTGTGGAAAACATAATGGGATTTGGAACCAAGCATTAACTACTAAGAAATATTCCACTATTGCTTTTCTTGTCTTCTGCAAGAAGTATGCAAACCCAGCATGCTGGCAGATGACAACCTGAACATTGTGAACATCACCCTTCCTCTTTATTCATTAATTCCATTATTTTTCCTATTGTGTTTTAACTTGGAGGGACCCCCCCCCCGACACACACACAGAAGAAAGTAAGAAATAGGAAGGTGCAGGTCACCCCATAGCCTTGAAAGAAAAGCAATGGCAGGCTCCATGTGACAATTACCTTTCAATTCAATTTGGAGGAATCCAGATCTTCTTTTTCTGTAGCGCTGTAAACGAGGGCACAGTTGTGTGGCAGAAGGTTGCTGGGAAAGGTTACGCTTTCCTTGTCTGTCCTTTAAACTCCGTTTTAAATTACTATTTGTTTGTTCAATCCCTGGTGTAATGAATGCCCAGACAAGTTTTATTCTAAAAGAGAGGGTCAAAGAACATCAAGGAGACCCTTCTGGCTAAGAGACACTTTGCTCTGCTATACGCAACTGGGAAGAGAGAACCTGATGAAACTGTAGAGCAAGGCGGAAAGCCGGGCCACCTTGAACCTCTGTGGACTCCAAAAGCAAAGGAGAAGAATAATGGAGTCGAGCCTCAGCAAAATGTGCAGGGGGAGGATTCTGGCTCTGTGCTTGGTGAGACTGTAACTGTAAACCTCTGGGTACTTTAATGCTTCATGCAGCGATCTCATCTTTGAGATCGTAGGAGAAGATAATAATAACAGCAATAGCTACTGATTGCTGAAGGCCTAGGAGAGCCAGCTACTATTCTCAGTGTCTGTCCATGCAATAGTTCGTTTCACTCTTGTGAAAACCTCTTGGAGCATGTCTTACTCTGCACCTGGGGAAACTGAGGCTCAGAGAGGTCAATAACTTGCCAGAGGTCACTAGAGACAGCAGTCAAATTAGGTCCACGTGCCAATGTCATGATCACAGCCACTTTGCAGACTCTGGCTTTGTGCTGGTCACTGTCTTCAGAGCTGTGCAAGCCTGCGTGTCTGCAGGGAGCACAGAAGCACCTTTTTCTTAGTCACAGAGTGACATACCAGGGTAGGAAGTGAATTGAGAGGATCTGCTAGGCTCTTGAGCCCAAACTATATGCAACTATGTTTTATTCCTGGAGTTAAGTATTTTGAGAAGAATTTTAAGAAGAGGATGCCTCTGATTCTTGTGCCTGCACTTAGGGCTCTCTTGCTTCTGTTGGGTTGACTTGTCCAGCCTCAATGTGATAGTTTTTGTTTTATCTTTTATTTCATTTTGTCATGTTTGGTTGTTATTTCTTAGAAGCCTGTTCTTTTCTGAGCAGAGACAGAAGGGAGTGGATCCAGACGGAAGTGGAGGTGGGGAGGACCTGGGAGGAGCAGAGGGAGGGAACACTGTATTCAGGATATACTGTATGAGAAAGAAAATAATCTATTTTATTTCTTTTTTTTTTCTTTTATTTTGGTTTTTCGAGACAGGGTTTCTCTGTGTAGCCTTGGCTGTCCTGGAACTCACTCTGTAGACCAGACTGGCCTGGAACTCCCAGAGATTCACCTGTCTCTGCCTCCCAAGTGCTGGGATTTAAGGCGTGTGCCACTCCCGCCTGACTAATAATCTGTTTTTAATAAAAGGAAAAAAGAAAGAAAAGAATAAGAGGGCTTCTCACACATGGTTATGTTTGTTTACTGGAAGACGAACATGTGAAGAAATATTGTGCCCGGCACTGCTCTAAATGTGACTCTGGATGTCTGGGAAGTGAGGATGAAGCAGCTGGGAAGCTTCCTGTCATGGACTCAGGAAGGCTCAGCGGCTCAGGGGGTAGCCCTGCGTGGGGCTCCTGAAAGGCGAGAGTGGGTGGATAAGTCTATTTAGAAGGAACTGAACAGCTGACATCTGGAACAGGTGGAAATGGGCAGGGCTGTATAGACATGCCTCAGGACAAGAGCCTGAGGCTCTGTGAAAGAAGAGATGTTTAGATTTAAAAAAAAAAATATTTTAGATCCACTGAGGTTACTCTTGCTGTATCAGGAGGTTTCATCAGGAGGGCACGTATTTGTTCAGAGGGTTTGCCAAGCTGTTTTCCCTGAGATGGTCAGGATGATAGGCAACTCAGTTGGCTTGATTGGAGAAGTGTCTCACAAGAAGGGGTAAATCTGTATTGGAGTTGGTGTACCGGGGCTAGGAACGCGGGTGTGGGAGAACCTGAGACGGGTGAGAAAGGATGTTTAGAAGCTGAGCTGGACAGGCTCGTTAGTAAGTTGACCTGGCATCAGTCTGGTTGGCAGCCTGCTCCTCGGGAGATTCAGTTTATAAAGAGTGTGAAATTGCTGATTTCTGTGAGATGTCTCAGACATATTGTCTCGAGACATAGCCGAGGGGCATTTTCTGGAGACAGGAGACGATTGGCTGATTTTATGTGGAGCTTAGGATATGTAAGAGGACAGGAGACTGTGTTTGCACGTGCTGCCTTGCTTAATATTCCAGGACTCAGAGGGTGGGCATCACCAGTCCTGTTTTATAGGTAGAGGGACAGGGTAGGAGAGGCTGAGTGAAGGGTCCCGCTGCGCTGCCTTCATCAGACATCAGCCTCCGCATTCCAGTCTATTGACTCCACAGCCAGAGCTTTTCTTTTTTTATTGAGAATTTCATACACACATATACTATGTTTTCTTTTTCTCTTTTGATATAGGGTCTCACTATGTAGCTCTGGCTGGCCTGGAACATGCTATGTAGAACAGGCTGGCCTTGAACTCATACCGATCTGCCTGCTTTTTCCCTCCTGAGTGCTGGGAATTAAAGGCGTGTGTTGCTATGCCTATCCATATGTAAAGTGTTTTGATCTAATCACCCTCCCCATTCCCCACCCTCCAAACCCTCCCCTCAGCTTCCCCTCCTTACTTCACAATCTTTCTCTCTTAAAGAAAAAACACTGAGTCGACTTAGTGCTACCTGTAAGTGTACAGGTGTAGGACCATCTACCCGAACACAGGTCGCCTTTCAAGGGCCGAATCCCTGAAGAAAATTGGCTCTTCTTTCCCCAGCAGCTATCAGTTGCCAGTAACTTCTCACGTAGGAGCGGGACTTCACGAGCCTTTACCCTGCCATCGCAGACGAGGGCTTTTAATCATTGGGCCTTCCACAGCTCTCAAAGAGAATAAAATATTAGAAGAACTCAGAGCTAGTTCATTCACTCACCCTGCCTGCCAATTGCGGAAAACATCCCTTCTTGAACACCTGGTAGTGGAGAGCCACGAGGAGGGGATTATGTGGACAGTCCGAGGAGCTTGGAGTCTGGTGCTCCATTCCAAAGGATCAAAACCTTCCTCCTCTTCTTCCAGGCCATGTGTCTGACACTGCCAGGTAGCTTCTCCCTAGGGCATTTTCCTACCACACTCGGGTGATGGCATGCACTGGACTCTTGTGAGGGTGCCTTGAATAAGACTCAGGAAAGCCTTGTGGAAGGAAGCGCCTAGTTTCTTTCTTTCTTTTCTTTTCTTTTCTTTTCTTTTTTTTTTTTTTTTTTTTTTGGTTT
>CABHPR010119023.1:0-28304 GCA_902168415.1 Peromyscus melanophrys
GGGGGGGGGGGGGTCCCTTGAAAATGCACCCAGGAAGAGTCAGTAGCCAGTGATCTGATTTACCACTGACTTCAAAGTCAGTGTGCGTGGAGATCAGGGAAACCATTGACAGCGAGGAGGAACAGAGGAGGTGGTGTCTACAGAGAAGGCTTCGCTTAGAATAGGAAAATAAAGTTCCCTACATTTGAGGATAGAGAGGGCTTCGTTGAAGATGAATATGGGACCCCATTGGGACATTGGGCTGCTCAGAACTGTGTGGAGGTGGGAATCTGGCCATGATGTCTGATTGCCTACATCCCTGGTGGAGATTCTGGCAATGAGAAACCTTCACGGAAGCCAAGGTCGTGATAGGATATGGTCTTGGCTTTGGCGGCTGATGTGTGTGTTTTGTGAGAGAAAGGGAAAAGGGGATGGGGTCTTCCAAGAACTTCTTAGAACTTTGCCCTTTTATAGTCACAATTATACACCATGAATAAAGGGAAAAAAGCATCAATGTCCTCAGAATCTATCAAGATGTTAATTTAAGTACAGTTTTTCTTCTCCTTGGTGTTTTTCTCCTATGATAGACCCAATGACCTTGGTTTAAATATTGTACCAATTCTTGTCATTTGAATTAGACATCGAGTACATTTTGTATAGCATTTGAATGACTTGAGTTTGCTACAGGAAAAAGCACATTAAAAACAATGGCTACAAACAACTTTTCAGCTAATGATATTTCCCTGGGTGTTTTTAATGTGTTTTCACAGGATATATCCCACATTAAAGCTAATGATTTTTTGGCGTTGAATGCATCTCAGTCCACCATATCCGCCACAGACTGAATTATAGTTTTCTGGCCAGATCCAAACTTCTCAGGCTCTTCCAGGACATGTCTCTTCAAAAACTTCCCAGAGCCTTTGCCGTGAGCTCTTGGGTACCTTCTTGCACAGCTACTGGCTGTCCTTTGTGTTCCTGCTGTGACCATGATGCCCCCATGGTTGTTAGAAGCTAAATTATTCTATGTCTCTCTTTGGTTATTAAGTCTGTTTTCATTAGACAAAAAGAAAAGTTGTTCTCAACCCCATCATATACTTTATTCCCAGAAGAACAACTTTATAATTCAGTCTCCTGATCCTGTAAACTGAGAGGTTTTTCTCAAATGGTTTTCTCAAAATTCATCAATCCAGCAAGATGGTACACACCCATACTCCCAGCATCCAGGAGGGTGAGGTAGGAAAACTTGGAGTTTGCAGT
Organism: Peromyscus melanophrys; assembly: GCA_902168415.1. NCBI lineage: Eukaryota > Metazoa > Chordata > Mammalia > Rodentia > Cricetidae > Peromyscus > Peromyscus melanophrys. The sequence goes on from CABHPR010119023.1 coordinate 1,237, forward strand.
GATGTGGGGTACTACCTTCCCTTTTTGGCTTGAGCTGGTCTTATCTTCTGCAAACCAAAGAATTCTGACCCCACTTTATGAATGCCCAGCACACATACTATCCACTCACCCAGCGAGAGTGTGCAGTTCACTGTCGTAGGCTCTGCGGCCACCACCACAGGGTGATGGGGTTTTTGATCCAGAAGTCCTCAGTGACGGCCCAAGAGACACAGGAGAGGGTGTCTTTTCCCTTTCTCTCACAAGGCCAATCTGGTCTACAGAGGAAGACCATATCTCAACAACAACAAAAAAGAAACTCACTAGTCTGTTATTGACTACACAACATGTAATCTGGATTTCAGTGGTGGTGTTTTGTTTTCATTCATGATCAAACCTTGCTTTAAGAAAGGTGTGTTGATGTCCTTTGGGGTTATAGGTCCAGCTCTTGCTTATCTAAACACACAACCACTAGTTTGAGCATATGTGTAGGTATTCTTGCTTATTATGCGATTGCTAAGTGGGTGGGTGTGTGGTTAGTATTTCAGAGAGTCTCTTGACCACCAAGCATTTTAAGACACTGATCTGGGCTGTGAGCATGAAATACTGTAGGACACAGCAGCTGCTTGGAAGCAGCACAGACTGAGTTAAATCCTTGAGTGTGTCTAAAGGTAAGTGCCTCCGTGGCTTTGGTTTTATCTTTAGAAGTATGAGAGAACTGCGCTGAAACCGAATGGTTATTAAAAGTCCGATGGGGCCATCAGGGTTTATAAATCTGGTTCATTTCCTCTTCCATTGCAATGTGCTGAGCTGTAAGCCACTTACAAACTAGGCTGCAATTTGAAATGTCCTTTTAAACTGGCGGGGACTTTGGAGGCAGATCTGCTCATGTTCTCCATCCGTACCCTCTCCTGTGTCTCTTGGGCCGTCACTGAGGACTTCTGGATCAAATACCCCATCACCCTGTGGTGGTGGCCGCAGAGCCTATGACAGTGAACTGCACACTCATGCTGGGTGAGTGGATAGTATGTGTGCTGGGCATTCATAAAGTGGGGTCAGAATTCTTTGGTTTGCAGAAGATAAGACCAGCTCAAGCCAAAAAGGGAAGGTAGTACCCCACATCACTGCAAACTTCCATACCAGATGACCAGGAATGACGGGATCATGTCTCACACAATGACGTGAAGCCCACCTGTGTGGTCTCTGCAGCTCCTGCCTCTTGGTGATGGCTTCCTTCAGGAACACTTGTTCCTCAGGTGGCCTCTGGTGGTGTCCAGCCTGCATATTTACCCACTTATCACCACGCACAGAAGCAGCTTTCCTGATAGTCCCAGCAGAAGCCTACAACTGGGTGTTTCTGGCTTGGTCACCTGGCTAGCAATAGCAGTAAACGCTCATATACTACTTCCTGTGTGCCATGCCGTCCTGGTTCTTCAAGACCGGACTAAGGAGATTCTAACCCATGACAGCTTCGCTGAAAGAATCACAAGAGCATGAAGGCCAGAATGACCTTTCCTCCACTCTTCGCCCTGAAGTAGGTCATAAGCTGAGCATCCTATTGCAAAAGATAAGGTGAGACATGGAAGAATCCTGACAGACAGGCCTTGTGGCGTTCTCCTGGGCTTATCTCAGATCCCTTGCCTTTTGTCTTATTTCCACACAACCACTCACATTTCAGCAATTGCTTTAAAAAAAAAAAACCCACTTAGGTCTAATTGTTTCTTCCTTAGGGAGGCATTCTGTACAACTCCTATTCAATATTATACACTTTTATTAACCTGTCTTACAGGAGCTCCAGCCAATGTACCAAAAATGGGTACCAAAACAGTGGGGGGAGGGAGGAGTTGTCTTCTGTCCTCTACCAACACTATTGAGAAAAGAAGAAATTGAGGCACCCAGAGGTTGGGTAACTAGCCCAGGGTCACACAGCAGTAGCAGAGCTAGGATTTAAAATTCGAGTAGTTTGGTTACTTTATGGTCTTGGCCTTAAACGCTGTGTTGCCGTTTCCAGAACTCAGGAAAGGACTGCCCAGATTAGCCATTCCTGGAGCCAATTCAGTATCTGCAACTATATTCTTTCAGACCCTCAAGGACAGACTATGTGTGTGGGGGGAAAGGTTCCACACATTTATACAACACTAATATAAAATGTATGTCAGATTTATGCATATCACCTCAAATATTAATGACCCCTAGAAGCAGGTCTGTGGCCGCCTTCAGCTTCAGACACTACAGCTATTTCTGCAGTAGATTCTCCTTGATTGCACATCCCTCTGACCACAGTCATTTGGAAAAGAAGCTTCAGGTTTTGCCAGGAATATTAGGAGCCAGGCTCCTGGGTCCTAGAGTGGGCAGCACCATGTTAAGATGCTGCCCTGTTTTAAAGAAAAATTTTCTAAGCCAACTATGAGAAGGGACATCACAGTAACAAATTAGTTTCATCAGCAAGTGAACAAGTAAAGGGAGGCTTCAAATTAGCTCTAGAATAAGTTACAGGAAACAAGTATACTGTGCCCATTGCTGCAGAACCTAGGGATTGAGCCTAACGCGTGCATGCATTTCAGAAAAGGAAGAGGTAGGTTTGGAGAAGTAAAAGGGACTTGGTGGTTGTTGATGCTGGAAACAAACCTGCGTGGATAAATATTTCTATGCTGGCAGTTACTGATCATATTTTTTTAAAAGTGTGGTTCACAGAGCACAGGCAACAGGATCACCCATGATATCCTTTCTTTCTTCTTTTCCTCCCTCCCCCGACCCCCCTTGTGCTTTTTAAAACAGAGTCTCACTATGTAGCTCTGACTGTCATGGAATTCACAATGTAGCCGAGGCTGGGTTTGGACTCTCAGAGATCCACCTGCCTCTGCCTCCCTAGTGCTGGGATTAAAGGTGTGACGCACCACGCCCAGCTCTTTGTTAAGTCGCAGCCCCATGTGACAATCCCAAGTATCTGTATCTGATAACACACAACTCGTTCATTCTTCTTTTCACTGACGTTTGAAAATTGTCACTGTAGTGGCTACTGGGAATTGGCTAGGATCTTAAATGACGGGGACCTTCAGGGTGTTAACACGAGACAAAGAACAACTTCTGTTCTGAGATGCTCGGAAACCCTAGACATTGCTACGTTCACGTGACTTTCAAGTTGTGGCGTCCTCTCTTGGGTTTGTACCTGCTCATTCTCATGAGATGTTCATGTCTGCTCTGGTTTGTTTCTCTGTTGCTGTGATAAAAAAAAAAAAAAAAGCACTGACCCAAACCAGCTTGGGGAAGAAAGGGCTTATTTAGTTTACACTTCCCAGTCATGAAGGGAAGTCAGGCCAGGAACTCCAGGCAACAAGCTGGAGGCGGGAACGGAAGCAGAGGCCATGGAAGAGTGTTGTTTACTGGCTTGTTCTCCACACGGCTCACTTGTTTTTTTATAGAACCCAGAACTGCACCTGCCCAGGAGTTGTACCTCTCACGATGGCCTGAGCCCTCCTACATCAACCATTAGTCAAGAAAATGCCACCATAGACTTGCACGTAGGCCCTTCTGATGTAAGAAGCATTTTCTTCCCTGAGGTTCCATTTTCCCAGGTGACTTCAGCTCGTGTCAAGTTACAAAAAACTAAACAGCGTCGTGCCTATGTTCACGTTAGCTCTAAAAAGCAGAATGAAGGGCGCTGACTCCCGAATTTCCCTAAGGAGGGGTGGGCATGGAAAACTTGTTCCCATGAGCTCTAAGCTGTGACCAACAGCAGCTGCTGTCATGCTAATGGGATCAGTAATCAGCAAGAGTTGGCTTTTACCTGGTGCTCTTTCCAATGCTCTCTACTGGCATGGTCCCATTCTGTTCTCCTAGTCACCTTAGGACTCCTGGGTGCTGACAGGATCTCCGTTTCACACAGGAGACTGAGATGCATTGTTATGCAACTTGTCCCAGGTCACAAAAGTGGAGCAGAGTTGAGGCTCAGGCAGTCCAGGTGTATTTCACATTAAAGCCCGCCTTAGCCTTCGTACCATGTCTCAGTCTCTCAGTTAGAATTTATTCTCCACAAGATTGAAATCAAAGCCTGCAAATCATTGGCTGGAGCAAACCCAAGCTCCTGGAAAGAGGCCCAGGCCTTGCCACCCCATAAGATCTAGCAGCTGTTCCAAGTCAGGCTTCTATGGCTCAGGTACTGGCCACTTAAATTCAGAAACAGAAGTGTTTACATTTTTCAGGCTCATTTCATGGGGTTGCAGGCCTGCACTACCTCGCCTGGCTTTGTTCTTAGATCCATGGTGCTGTAAGGGCAAGTTAATTGCCAACCTCGACCTGCTTTGGAAGCCCTGTTGCTGGGTAAAGCAGAGAGAATGAACATGCCTGGAAGAATCAGCCACAGCACCCTGTCTGTAAATGCACAGAATCACACCAACACACTTTTGCTCAAATTCAGGCAACCAATTCAGGCCAGTCTGTGAACTAGTTTAATAGGGTATTAAAGGATATATAGGCTCAGAAATCCGTAGAGCAGATGGGATACATGATTTAACCCTTGCCATATAAGGCAGCTGCCTGGCCCAAACCCACTTCCTGTATTTACCTTTATCCGGCCTCAACTTTCCCAGTATGGAGGTGCCTCAAGGAAGGGGCCAGGTAAGGATCATCACAGTCATCCAGAACGAAGTCACCCAGGCTGGGAACAGAAGAATCACAAATGGAATGGTGCTGGGGGTGGGGGTGGGGGGTGGGGGTGGGGGGGCATGGGGGGGTGTCGGACACGGACACACACACAACAGACATGACACCACCATGTTGCTTTAGTTGGCTTCAGTGCCCAAACCTGAGTTTGACTGGAGCCTCGTGGGAGTCCCATAGGCCTTACAATGCGGGTTTGGGTGTGACTGGGGAAGCCCAGGACCCTAAGTCTAGGATGAGGTGGGGAACGGGAAGAGGAAAACAGCCGGTCTCCTGTAGAGAGATACGTGAGGATATCCCCATGACGTATGCTAAATAGATGGTTTTCTCTGTTACCTGCTTGGAAATAGGGTCGATGCACTCCCACTCAGAGGTCCGAGCCCAGAATGTTATGTAACTTACTGCCTGCTGCATCTGGTCTCTTCATCCATCACCTCCACCCCCATTCAACATTTCCCATGTTTATAATGAACAGTGATTGCTGAAGGACAAGACTGGGCTGTTTTTTAATTAAGAGGGGTGAAAAAAGCCAAGTCTTAACGGTTCCTTCCTGACTTTGTCTCTCTAGCTAGAGAAAGCCGTATCGGTGTTTCCACGCCGAATGGACAGTTAGTTAGGGAACCAGGTCCAGGCTGCAGCCCTGTGTGTGTTTGCCTCAGTGAGGCCCAACGTGGACAGTAGATCAAGGAGGGTCTTGAAGCTGGCCTGGAATGAGACTGGCAATGCTGGGTTTGCTTTAGTTAGTGAAGGCATGGACCAGAAATGCTTGTGGGGCAGGACTTGGGCGTAGAATTGGTTCACCGCCAGATCCAGCACAAATTGGAAGTGTATCACCCTTTGAGTATTTTTCAGAGGGCAGATGTGGCCCGGGGCTTAGGCCTGGATTAACCTGATTCCCAGTACATCTGCTTCAGCAGCACCAGTTATAATAAGGAAAGTTAAATACGTCGCTCTTGTAAACATACGATTTCTTTTAGACAAAATCTTACTATGTAATCTAGGCTGTCGGTGAATGCCTGCTCCTGCTTTAAGCCCCTCCATGCTGGAATGACAGGTGTATATACATAGTTGAGGCTTTGGTGTTGTTAAGCTAGGGTTGAACCCTTTTTATAATCTTGAATCAATTGTTGAGCATGTGTGTAGCTATTCAAGTCCCTTCCAGGCTGTGCATTATTATCACGAATGTTTTCTAATGCTACCTCCAGTCACAGCAAATACTTGACGTAACTTGCATCTATATAAACCAGTTCAGCTTGCACAGTAACATCGGAATCTCCCCAGAGCCAAGAGAGACGAGATGACTGTTATCCATAAGGGATGCTGGCACAAAGATAGGTAAACTATGCAAGGTGGCAAAACCAAGCAGCCAGCTCGCCATGGGCTTCTGTGAGTGGGTCTCTTTACTACACCGCTGTCTGTTTTGAGCTATGCCTTACAGCCCAGACTAGCCTGAAACTCATAACTCTCCTGCCTCAGCCTCCGCAGTGCTGGAATTTATAAGCTTATGTGATGACACCTGGCTTTTGATTCATTTTCTGAAGCCCAGATTTCTCAGTTTCACACAAATAGGTCATCTTTTATTTCTTGCTATGTTGACCCAGTTACATTCCTTTCTGTAGGTTTAGCCATCTTCCAGGATGTAGAGAGCAAATTCTATACATAACCAAGATCTTAAAAACAAAAGTTCTAAGCAAAATTCATATTTCTTTGGAATGGGGAAGCAAGGAAGATGAATAGCCTCTCTGTGCCGATTGCTCACCTAAGGCAAAGACACTTAAAGGGTCGGGTTTCAAAAGTCAGATCATTTTTGTTGTCCCATAAAATAGACCCTCTGTTAGGCACCTCCCCTTGCTCCTCCTCAGACCCGCTCCCTCCAGCTTCCTCCTCTCCGACTTCTTCTTGCCCAGCAGCTGTGGAAAGAGATGACATTTCCTCACCTCCTTGTTTTTCACTCTTCTCCAATCTGGGAGTTTGGAATATGGACACCCATGGTCCCTGAGAGAGTAGCAAGTGGGTGAACAGTTTTTAAAGATTTATTTTCATTTCTTAAAATTATATGTATGCATGTAGGCATGTGTGGGTGTGTGTGCGCTTGAGCACGGGTGCATGTGAGTGCAGATGCCTATGAAAGCCACAAGTGTCCCATCTTCTGGAGCTACCTGACATGGGTGCCGGGGATCAGATTCAGGTCCTGTGCAAAAGCAGTACGCACTCTTAATCACTGAGCCCTCTCTCTGGCCCCATAAACAGTTTTTAGACACGCTTTGCTCTTTCTCGCTTTAGCAAGATTTCGTACACACTGTGGCCTTGGAAAGTGTCTCTAAATTATTTGCAAAGTGGGATTAGTGCCTTCCTCCTAGGATGGTGGGGCAGTCTCAATGAGGTGGTTTGAAGGAGGCGGTAAGCACGGTGCTGGCTGTGGTGATGGGCAGAGGACATGCTAGCCCCACTTTTACAAACACCTCCTGCGCCTTTGGTTCCAGGACGCGGTGTTTTCCTCTTGTGTCTTATTCTACTTCTCCATGTCCTTTGCTGTACTGCTATCATGAAATATTTAAACACAGAGGAGGACAATGGGGGCAGAGACTAAGTGAGAACAAAGTATAATGATGTGTAGAGATGAACATGTCACAATGAAATCCACTACTTTGTATGTTGACCTAAAGGAATTAATTTTCAAGATGAGTTGGGTTTTTTTTTTTTTTAATTTTTTGTCCTGGTGTGATCTGACACCAGACAGCCTGGGAATTGAACCCGGTTCCTCTGGAACATCAGGCAGTGCTCTTAACCACTGAGCCATCTCTCTCCTCTAAAAGTGAGTTTTTTTTTTTAAAAAAACAAGAAATGTTTAAAAATTTTCATCCCACAAGTATATTAACATATCATGCCAGAAAATGTTCTTGGCTCTAAGAATATAAAAATAAGCACAATTAGAATTAATCTGTTGGCTTCATTTATGGGTTTGAAATTTAGATAATGGCTGTCTAGCTATCCCAGATGATGATATGTACACAGCAGAGTCCCTTACCCATGGGGATTTGTTCCAGTATGCTTCCTGGATTCCTGATGCTGCAAATAATGCTGAACTCTGTGGACTCTGGTTCTGCCTATACATATATACCTGTGGTAAGGCTCGACTTATAAATCAGGGGCAGTAAGAGATTAACAACAATTACCATAACACTAGAATTATATCGAAACACTGTGATAAAATTGATAAAAATAAAATTACCAGCATTATCGCTCTTGTACTTTGGGGGCATTATTAAATAAAATAAGGGTTACTTGATAAGAACAGTCTATGGTTGAGACAATTACTAAGTGATTAACCAGCAAGTAGCATATACAGAATGGTTGCAGTGAACAGAGAGACCGTTTGTGTGTTTGGCTGACGGGGCGGGATGGTGTGAAGATTTCACCACTTTAAGAGTGGCGCAAGTTTAAAACTTACAAACGGGCTATGGTTAACCGTGGGAAACTAAAATTGCTAAAAGTGAAACCACAGGTAGATGGTGTCTGCTGTATACACCATTTATATACCGCATGTAATATATACCATAACATAAATTATTTCATGTTTACAATTTACATGACTATTGTGTTTATATTATATATTGTAGAAATATGTATTTATAATAATATATACCCTATTATATTTATAATAATATATTTATAATAATATAGCATACGCCGGGCATTGGTGGCGCACGCCTTTAATCCCAGCACTCGGGAGGCAGAGGCAGGTGGATCTCTGTGAGTTCGAGGCCAGCCTGGGCTACCAAGTGAGCTCCAGGAAAGGCGCAAAGCTACACAGAGAAACCCTGTCTCAAAAAAAAAAAAAAAAAATATATATATATATATATAGCATACAAGATGTTATTAGATTTTAGAAAGCGGTGAGGGGGGGAGGGATAGATGAGGGTAATTTAGAATCCAACCATAAGAGGCGTCACCAATTGGCTGTGATATTTAACTAAAGACCAATGGAAGTGAGGGAGCAATTCATGTCAGACACCTAGAAGTTGATCTCCCCAGACAAGAACCCGAAAGTGTGGGAGCAGAGCAAAGAACCCCTTCTCTTTCATCTTGTTCCATGTTGTGGTTCCGTCTTGGAATAGCCTCTATGTTTCCGTAACTCACAAACTAAATCCCTTGCTCCTGGGTCTCTCTTGACCTTACTTGTCTGCTTCCAACCACATATGTGTGTGTATCCATGTGGCCACACATACCCACGCTCCTCCCCCTCACCGGACTCCCCCACCCCCGCCCCCCGTGGATCCTCTAGGACCCACCTTTCAGTAGATGGCACCAAACCAGGGTTTGAGTGTCTCTTTTAACATCTCAAATCCATGGAGTCGCCAAGTTGTCCCTGGCCACAGCATGTCGTAGGTGCCTCCCGCTGAGTCGCCCCACCCTCACTTCTTGCCTCGCCCAGAGCAGTAGTTCCTGCCTCTGCAGCAGCCTCTCTGCCTTTCCTTGATGCAGCTGGGGTTCCTAATGATCTTCTACACAAAGGAGAACTGTGTGGGACCAGCGGAAAGAAAGTCTAAAGATGTGCTTTGCTCCTGGTTGGGCAGCCTTGTCTGTTGTTTACAGAAAGGGGGGTGGGGTGGGCACTTGAGAGCATCTGAATGGTGTGCTTTGGGGTTGCAGAACCGGAGTGGAGAAATAGCCAAAGACAGCTGGCGTCGTGCCAGCATTTACAGCCAGAGCACTATTTCCCCCAAACAAAGAACACCCCTCCCTCCCACGATGCAAATTCCAGCACCTCTTGGTCACAGAAAGCCCTGCTGCTGTCTGGTTCGGGATAGTAGTTTTCTCTGGACATCCTGCTTCTTGGAGCACCACAGATCACTACCCATATGGGAGCTTCATCAGTTGGAAAGGAAGAGGATTGGGTGTAGAACATAGGTGTACCTGGTCCTTTATTTCTACCAGACAGAAAACTAACAGGTTATTTATTTCTATCCCAACCACAGCCAGCGTGATCTAAAACAGCCACAACTAACGATGACAGTCTGACATAGAAGTCTTCACTTAGAACCTCTCAGCGTGTTCTAGTGGCCTTGGCCATGTCACACTCACTGGCCTGGCTGCTAGGCTCTCTGGCACTCTGTTTCTCCCAGCCTCACCCCCTTACCCTTTCCAGCTACACTAAGCTTACCTCAATTTCTCAGACATGTGCCCTCACGCCCTGTTATCTTTCTCTGTCTCTTCCACATGTACTTATATACTATTCTCCTCTTAGACCGTGACTGAAATTGATTCATTATCACATACCGCATGCCTCGGAGTGTTCTTTGTTGCTATAACAAAATGCCTGATGCTAAAGTAGTATATAATGATACGAAAATTGGGGCTGGAGAGACAGCTAAGCAGTTGAGAGCCCTTACTGCTCCCGCAGAGAACCAGAGTTAGGTTCCCAGCACCCACACGGCAGCTTGCAACTGTCTGTAACATCAGCTCCAGGGGATCTGATGCCCCCTTATGACCTTCATAGGTACCAGGTGCACATGTGGTACACATATCTACATTTAGGCAAAACATCATGCACTCAAAATAAAATTTTTATGTGCTAAGAAAATTGTAAAAAGGAAAGACAGCTTATTTGGGTTGTGAAGTTAGTGGTAGCTAGAAAGTCTAAATCACAAAGAACCCGCTTTGGCAAGGGTATCTGGGTGGCATCACAATATGACAGATGCGTCACATGGGAAGGGAAGTGTGGACAGAGTTTGGCCCATTCATTTATAACAATCTGATCGCATGGGAATTAACCCAGTCCTAGAGACCAGCATTAACAACATGACCCAGTCTCCTCTTACTAGGATTATCTCGTCACCTTGCAATACTGTCACACTGGAGACCAGTCTTCTAGAACATGAGCCTTCAGCAGACAGCTCATATCTAAACCACAACACTGGGAAACCCTTCCCAACTCCTAAATCTAGTTAGCTCTCCCTATCTTGTGCCCAGCTCACTCTATTTTCTCCCCAAGTTCAGTTGACCCCTGCAGCTGTTTGGTGGATAATCCTGGCCAATGCTGGTCAGCCAGCTTTGCTGATGGTCTCACTCAGCCACAGAGTGCTGCAACCTGACTGCATTCAGACACGGGACGCCTTCAGTCATCAGCGTTAGGCTGCTTGGCTCCGGTTTTGATGCAAATATCCAGGTGTTTCATAAGTGCTTACAAGATGAAGATTGAAACTACTGTTCTCATTGGTTGGGTGACCCATTTGGTGATGAGCAGGCAAACAGGCAGTAGTTGTCCGGACTGGAAAAATATTAGACTTCTAAACAGGGTTGTGAGGATAAGAGGATGGGAGTGATGACATGGTCTCCTGACCAGATATTGGTCCTGTTGGTAGCCTTCCTCTTATGTGGTCCTGTTCAGTAAAGCACTGATGTCATAAGCCGTTAGGTACATTGCAAACAGGGTTTCTTATGTACCGTTAGGTACATTGCAAACAGCCTTGTGTACTGAGCTCTCCCTGAATAGGGACAGCATGGGTGAAAACCTGCAAGTCTAAAATTCATTCCCCCGTCCCAAGGTTGCTATCTGAAGCTGCAAAGACATTCCATGGAGTCCGTTGAGGTGGTCCCTGGATATTCTGTGCCTTTATAATCATGTCCACAAAACGAAGGACGGGGTTCGCAGTTTCCCCAGGGGGCAGGGTGTGCTCGACCTTGCCAAGTTTCTTCCTTTTGAATCATGGGGCTCCTCTGCTTCAGGAAATGCGTATTTCTCCCAGGGTACAGAAGCAATCTGCTAGGATACTGAAGGAAGTAGGTGTCGCTTACCGAATATACCCTTGGCACCTGAGAGAGGTTATCTGAGATCACAAAAGAAGAATAGGAGGCTCTGCCAGCTTCTAAATTGCCCAACTACAGCAAGATTTCTGTGCCTGACTTTTGTGTTCTCAGATAAAAAAAAAAAAAAAAAAAAAAAAAAAAAAAAAAAGCAGTACCACTGCCTAATTATGGACATAAGGACATAAAAACAAAGGGAGCTCAATGCTTTTCCAATTTCCATTCTGGTGAGGGTGACCCAAGCCTGCCTTAGATTTTTCTCACTGATTCAAAAGAAAATTGAGTGTTATTAAGGGAAAACAGCTTTAATCTTAGACTCTGAAACTGCTCATTAAATGTGAGTGGGGCTCGGAGTCTCCTGATGGGTGTTGTCTGCTGCCTTTTGAAAACTATTGTTATTCACTCCACTGGCTGCTTGGAATAGCGATGGTGCTGGCCCTTTAAGCTACTTCTATGTCCGTGGTAATAGGTCAGACTCTTGCCTAAACCCCTATGCAATTTAGACTTACCAGATGGGGGCTTGGGGATGACCTTTGTGTCCACAGCACCTTGGGTCAGTGTGTGTGAAATATTAGGTCTCATTCGCTCTGTGGTCCACTGTCTTTAATGGTTGTAGATAAGTAAGTTACCCAACTGTCTCAGGCAAACTGTGTCTTCTGCCTGCCAAGGAAAACAGTTTCGAGTTATCAGGACCACAGAAATCAGGAACTAGTGCTCAGTTTGATGAAATGTTTCTCAACCAAGACGTCGAGTTCTATGAAACGGTGATAAGATTCTGGGAATCTGTCTCAGTGTGCTTATGTGTTTGTGACATGTTATCTTGTGTGTGTGTGTTTTTTTTTTTTTGTATGCATTTCTACTTTCCCCCTGGGGAGTGTCGTGCAACAAAAGGCCTTACTGTCTAATGTCAGGCGGTCTTTACTCTGAATGCATCAGCAGCTGATTCTGCCACCTTTGGGAGATCTCCGTGAGCTTTGGAGTGGGAGATATGTAAGCTGTACTTAGAAGAGTGTTTGTTCAGTGTACTTAGAAGAGTAGATGTTATGTTTTCACTTGAAGATTGCATTCAGGAGGAAAGAGGCAGAAGTTGGTGGAATTCTCATTCCACCCTCACCCGTGGGGTCAGGCAGCTAGGATTCCATTGGCTCATGCCCAGTTACCTGTTAATTCATACCTTCTTAATTAAATGCCATTTGTGCCACCAAGACAGAAAGCAGGAGCAATTCAGTTTGAATATTAGGAAATAAACCAGGGATTTTCAAGAAGCTATCGGATCTAATTTTGTGTAATGCTGTTATAAATATCACTTTTGAACATAATAACATAACTTGGTTTTATGTGTTTTCTTAGATAGTGCAGGGGAAATAGAAAAGGGTTGGTCTATAGTCACTCAGCAAAGACGGGCAAGTTTGGGGCTGGACAGATGGTTCAACAGTAAAGAGCACTTGCTTCTCTTACAGAGAACTCAGGTTTGATTTCCAGCACCCACATGGTGGTTCACAACCATCCATAACTCCAGTTCTAGGGGGATCTGGTACCCTCTTCAGGGGAGCACAAAGCATGCACTTGGTACACATACATACATCTAGGCAAAACACACGTACAATAAAATGAACAAATCTGTTTTTTTAATGGGCAAGATTATTAACCCCAATCAGCCTTTCCCTCAATGGTGATAAGAGGGCTTGGTGCAAGTTTGTGTTTGTGACGGTACATAGCCTAACTGACTACCTAGCAATGTCCACAATAATGGCATCGTCTCCACTCTCCTACCTCCTCCCCAAGTTCTGCCACTTGGTAGCATCTTTTTGCATATCTGGTCCCCAGTTTTTCCATGTTAAAAAAAAAAGTCACAGTATCCATATCATTCATTCTAGAAAGTTCTACAAGTCTAGACTTTAAAAAGTATGATTAAGTAAATAAGGGGAAGAAAGATGGCTCAGCAGTTAAGACAGCTTCCTGCTCTTCTAGGGGACCCCAGTTTGGTTGCTAATGGTAGCTCACAACTGCCTGTAACTCCAGATCTAGGAAATCCAACATGTTCTGGTCTCCTCGGGCACCAGCACACATGCGGCATTCACTTACACAGACACACAGACACACACACACACACACACACACACACACACACACACACACACACTCACATGAATAAAAATAATAAAAATAAATCTTAAAAAAGATACAAGCAAATAAATTTTTCCAACTTGGGAAAGGAAATGAGAACCAAACTTATAATTATATTTGATATGCAAATTGACGGCACACCCCAACTATAAGCTGGGCCTATCAATAAATTATTCCGAGAACAAGTTAATTAGAAAATCCAGAAAGCATTACAATGTCTTGCATTGTCTTAAAAGAGCAGTAACATTCAATATCCTGCCGTTTTGAAATGAGTACATGGAAGGATGTAAATATTTATTGGACTAAGAGTGGATCCGAGAGGCACTCTGCTCTGTCTGTCAGTGGGTGGTGACATATCTATGGATCATTGTTTGCATGAAGCATTTAATAATCCCATCTGTTGGAAATGCATTTTTGGAGGTACTCTGAAACTGCTATAAACTACCTAGAATTGGCAGGAAAGCAATCCTGGAGAGATGCAGACTCTGAAGCAGACTGAGAAATCCAATATAAATCAATATGTAATTACAAAATTCCATCTTTGGCCACGGTTCCTTAAATATATTTATTTAGGCACGATACAGAGTAGCACCAGAGCCTGGGATTGTCGAGTTCTCGGCTAACCTGAGATGTGGGTCTTGGGAGAGGAGGGAGGACGCCATTTATTTAGCCTGAAAACCCTACAGAAAGTGTGAGGATGCTGCCGGCCCGCCAGTGGCTGCATCGCTGTCTCCTGTGATTCTGCACTCACGTTTAATCTCCCAAGTCCTGTCAGGAAGATTATATTTCACTTCCAAAGAAATGATCTTATTAAAAACCTGATATTTCTTTTCTTCCCTCTTCCCTCCTCCACGCCGGCATCCTGCCCTGCCTCTCATCCGCAGCAGCATTGCTGTGGAGTTCATTTTCTCACTTTTCACTTGAGCGGGAATCTCTCCCTGAGTATACTTCATCCTTCAGCAATCCATCCGCTGGCTTCCCCTGTCCCCACCTCCCCAGCTCCTCGGCTCACACTCTCTCTGCCTGTCCACTGTTTGATGTAGGGGGAGGGCGCCGTGAGAACTGTAGCTCATAACTAGGGATTCAGCTGGAGCTGTCAGAGATACTTAATGGATCGTTACCTCTCCAGCTATCTCTTTTGGGGTGAGACTCTTTATGTAACTGTCTTTATGTAAAATGAGATGGAGTGATTGCGAGAACGCCTAATCAAAAGGAAACGTTTGCGACTTAAGAAATCAGGGTTTTATTTCCCTGAGGCTGTGGAGGTTCCTGAGGGTTTAGGGGCTCCTTCTCTTTCACCTCCAGGCTGCCACTGTTCCTCATCTTACAGCGTGGCTGGTTACATATAGCTGCTGAGTGAGTCGTCACAAAAGTGCTGTTACTCACTGAGTTGTGTCGTCCCAATATTTCCGCTTTCAAAGCCACTACCTTAAATGCAACCGCATTCGGAGTTAGGGTCCCTACAGAGGCAATTAAGTTAAAACAAATCAGTTCATCTAAGCGTAACTGAATCTTCCATGACTGTTCTTCTTCTAAGAGGGGAAGTCAAGCACAGTGAGACACCAGGCTACTGTGTGTATGGAGGAACAGCCATGTGAGGACAGGCAATACACGTCTGCGGTGTGAGCCTGCCAGTCTGGGGCTCACACAGACAGCTGCCCACAGCAGTGTTACCCACAGCAGTATTAGCAGAGGTCTACGTCATGAGACCACCATAGGACCAGTCAGGGGGACACGAGGCAGGAATTCTAGGAAACGGGAAAAACCACACCCATGCAGAAAGTGAATTAACAGAGCTGTGACGTGAAACACGTGTGACCACGTGGTTCCAATCTTTTCCAACAGAAGAAGGAATGCCACCGTAGGTGTGGCATGCAGAAAGGTATCACACTGTAAGGCATCCAGAGACGCCTGTCACCACGCTGAGGATGCTAAATGCTCTGAGTGGCTGGCCTACAGAGTTCTGCTAAAGGTTGGGGTAAATGGAGGTAGTTCTGAGTGCGGCTCGGTGAACTCAGATGCTGGTGTGGAGAGGGGCTTTGCACAGCACTCGGACTTGTCAGTCACTATGCATGAAGCGACAGTTTCAGCTTCTTGCAAGTGGCTGCAAAAATAAATAAATAAATAAATAAATAAATAAATAAATAAATAAATGAAATTTTTAAAAAATCTGAAATATTTGGTGCATTTGTTGAGTCCGTCCATGTATTTGGTGGCCTCTACCTCCGTTGTAAATCTTTGACTCTTACAAAGCCACAAATCACTTAGTCTTTCTTCAGTATGTTGCAAAAGAAAAAAGTCAGGGTATATAGACCCAATTCCATAGGCCTCTTTCAGGTAAGGTCTTTAAAGTACACAGCTTCTATTTCTTTTTATTTCTGTTGACATAAACATTCTGTTTATGTCTATTGTTAGGTAGGAATAAAGGGGGTCAATATATAATTATGTATAATATAATGCAGTTGGAATGACAGTGGATTCTCAATAATAGATAGGCGGGTGTACACCTTGGATTTTGACTTTGATTTCATTTTCAGCGGTCTACTGTGTTCTCCAACTTTCTTTATGATTTGCCGATTGTTTCCCTCCTCCATCGATCATAATGTGCTTCCAGATTTGCATGGGTCTCCTGTGAGCAGTGTCCTCATTGGTCCACATCCCCGTTCCTGGTCATGTGACCTTCATTATTGTTCCTGATAAAGCATCCAGCCATCTGATAAGGACAGTGCAACCTGCCAGCTTCTATTCATCATGTTCACCCCCACCCCCACCATACCGAGTTGTCTTTTTCTTCCACTGAAGTTTAAAATAAGCTTGTCAGCTTTTAGGAAAAGCCTTTTTGACAGAGTTCTATTTTATCTATTGACTGATTTAGGGGAAAGTGCCATCTGCTTTATAATGCTTCTTTCCTTCCCTGAGTACAGAATACTTCAATATTAGTTTTAGGCTTTCTTTTATAGAAAAAAAAATAAATGTTTAAAACACATCAGTATACACAGTATTCAAATCCTCAAACATTTAGAGAAGGATTTCCACCACAAGAAGCATACTGGGAATGGACAGGTTTTAAAATGTGTGAGTCCTCTGGCTCAAAAAAAAAAATTGTAATCTAGCAGAAGGAAATTCGGTAGATATGTACACTGTTTAATATGAACTAGGCCATGGCAAATAGTTTTATATATAATGTGCTTCCTGGGACGTGTCTCTGTTTCTTTTCTATTGCTGTCATGAAATGCCTGACAAACCAGCGTAAGGGATGAGGAAGGTCCTTTGAGCTGACAGTTCTAGCTTGTAGTCCGTGATGGCAAGAATGTCACAGGACAGGAGTTTGTACCCACAGTCAAGAGTGGAGAGCAATGCATGTCTGTACATCAGTGTTTAGATTACTCCCTCCACACTTTACAGAGTCTGGGATCCCTACACAGGGGATGGCTCCACCCACAGTGGGCGGAGCTTCCCACCTCATTTCGTGTAATGAAGATAACCCCAAAGACAGTCCCAGAGGTCTATCCCCCAGGTGATTGTCACTAACCATCACAAGAAGGGATATTAGTTTTAGCCTGAATCACTTGGGGTAAAGAAGTATGGACACTAATAACTTTAACATGCTTATGACTGACTCTAAACTATTTCATAATTTATATGAGGTGTAGAGAATACTGGTCAGGTATGTTTCCATATTTCAATAGGTAACTCAGAGTGGAATTTGTTGTTTATATTGTTGCGTAGTCCTATAAAAATGAAATTATCCCAAATGAAAAATCCAACATGTTCCAAAATCCGAAACTTCTCGAATAGTGTACGACACTGCAAGTGAGAAATCCCACACCTGACATTTCATGACAGGGCACAATCAGAATGCGGATGTATTAAAAACATTGCTCAAAATCAACCTCCAGGCTATGTGGTGAATTTCATGTTTAGACTTGGAAGGATCTCATTTTGCCTGTGCAAGCATTCTAAAATTTCAGCAATAAAAAATGCACAGTGTAAAATCTTCTGGTTGTGAGCCTTTGGGATAAGGAATAGGGAGCCTGTATTAATGATATTTTATATTCATTTTTGGTAGTGACCTTCAGGGTGTAAATTAAATAAAATTTAAACTCAACCCTCCTTCACAGTAGGCACATCTCACATGCTTTATGGCCTCATGGGACTTATCTATTCTCCTGGGCATCAGAGCTTTGGACAATAATTGGTTATATAATTAATCTTGTTATCTGAATGACAGAACTATTCAAACATTATACTTTGAGGAGATGTTCCTGAACCTGAATTTGGTGGACTATATAAATGCCAATTGGTAATCTGTATTTCTGTAATCTGAGTTGGATCTAAAACATTCTGATATTTTTGGATTGCAGTGTGATTCCATTTACAAAACGATCCCATGGAAACAATGAGGACTGGAGAAAGCCTTATCTCAGCAGCACACTGTCCAGAAAATAGTTCTGTAATCTATAATCTGTGTCAAGAGGCTTCAGGGAAATTTATAGACTTCAGGTTCTTTGAGGGGAGCAGAAATTAAAAAATCGAGCTACCTACGTTAAGTGGTATCTTCGTGGATCTTTCACTTATTTGTTCTTTTTTATCTTCAAGGGTCATTTTTGGGGAATGGAAAAGAATGTTGTTGTTGATTTCAACTCTAGCTATGTTTTGCATTTCTGGTAATTTCTAACAATTCCCTCCTATGTGTGTTGTGGGCACACATGTGATCCAGTGCATTTGGCTATGCAATGCCCCAAATCTTGTGTGCGGTTTAGCATTTCTCTCCTCTTGTGAAAGACATTGCTTTTACTGGGAAGAAAATCAATGGTCTGTCAGAAATATTAACTGGGTGTGCATGAGTCGCAGCTGATCTGCAAAGAAACCATGAGAAATAACAGAGCCATAGAATACCCTTCAAAACTGACAGCGAGGTGGGAGCACTTGGAAATACTTGCACAGAAGTGGATCTCCAGTTCCAATGTCATAGGAAAATTGACTTCTCATTCTGTGAAACCAGAAATGCTAAACCAAAAACCTAAAAGTGCTTAGAAATATCAGAAAAGACAGAGAAGAAGCCTTCAGATGAAGGCTAAAATCAAAATCACATCATCTTGACTGTTTTAAAGCCCTAATCAGATTTTTTTACCCCCAAAGGAAAAACAGAAAACAAAAGTTTAGCATATTGAAATATTCCTCCTAAAGTTTTTGTGCATAGTGGATGTTCATTAAACACCTTGGGAGAAGCATGGAAAAGTGGGGAAGACAGAGACAGGTCTCGCCCGTGCAGATTTACTGACCTGTAGGGTGGCCTGCTTCCTGTGGAAGCTCTCATCAGCATAGGCCGACAGTTCTCCTGGTGGGAAAACTGAGGCTTGTAAAAGTGAAATAAGTCATCCATGCGCTGACATCTTTGAGAGCTTTGGAGTCATGTGACCTGCGATCCTCACACTTTTGTCATCCTTGGTGGACACCTTTGGTCAGATCTGCTCTGAGACCCCAGTGGTGGCTCAGTAAGATGGGACAATAATAGTCCCTCCCTCCCTCCCTGACTGTGGCCACTGGGAACATCTCTGTGTGTGCATCCCATTGGTGTCAGCCCAGGGAGGGGAGCTGCCAGGTATGAGAATCCAGGGTGCTGTGGTCATGACCAGCACCAAAGGTCCTAATACTGTTCAGATTTTATCAGTCTGGAAGGATTATCCTGCCGGGTGGTTATAAAGTTTATAACATCATTCTGCCAATGTTTCCTCACACAATTGCACATCCTTCCTAAATATAATCTGCACTGGACACACTGTAGTTTACACAGCTATTTTGTAATTTATATAAGCACCCCTTATTTCTCCATAAATAATAAGTCTTAGAATCACCCCGACCTTTCAGAATGATGAAAACTAGTGGATGAACTTGGTATAATTTTTTTTTCTGTATTGTCTTATTCTGGGACAAATTCCCAGGAATGGAATTATTTGATGAAAGTGTACAGGGGAAAGGGATTTTCTGTGTGTGGGAGTCAGGGCTTGTGGTGGAAGGGAACTGAAGAGGAAGGGAACTGAAGAGAGTCAGGAAGGGGGAAGCTTGCCTTCCTCATTTTTGTCAGTTTGTGGGCTCTGAAGTGATAGCAACAGCGTGGGCAGAGGTGAAGGGTCAGATGCTGGCTAGGGTCCAGATCGAGGGGCTGTGGTTTTCTTCCTGGTTCCCTGACGGTTCTGAAGATGAGGTTCAGCACTGACATGAACCCTCCTTCATAGAAGACTTGCCAGGGTTACAGCATAAACCCTGGTGCCCTCACTGGAAGGAGCTAAGGTGTCGCATGGAGACAGGCTTTGGGTTTGGCGTCACCTTTGCAGACTCACTGCGCTCTAACTGTGTTCCGTGACTTTTGTATACCATCTCATCTTCATCAGCAGCGTGAGGAGGGAGAGTTGTCACCTCAGCTTACGGTGCTGGGACCAAAGCTTTATAGTTAGTTAGTGAGCAGCAACAGTGAGACTGGGATCCAGGCTGAGTATCTCCAGTTGCCAATCCCACCTCCTGGGAAGATCAGTTACATACCAATGCCTGGGTGGTTAAGGAACAGATATTGGCAGAATTCAGGGAAGACTGAGATGGGCCGGGATGGAGGCAGACAAGGAAGGCTCCACAGGGCTCCTTATGTCCCACCGTTCTTATCTAGCAACAGGAGCTGGTAAAGCCCAAAGTGAGATCCCTGGCTGGCACTGTGTTCCTAGCACATCACTAGTGTGTCCTTCAGATCCAGTGTGGGGTTTATGAAAAAGGCTCCTCCTGGGTAGAGAACGTAGTCAACCAGCCATCCCCAGAGAGCTGCTGTCTCTGTGGCCGTGGGAAGTGGGAAGCCAGTGTCTCAGCCGCAGCTACACATTTAACAGGATGGAACGTTCTGTGCCCGGTGCAAAGAGAAGCATTGTTCATCTGTTTTCATAACATGGTCGTGAACTTCTAGGAAAGTGCAGTCGGAGATAGCCAAGAGTCAGACGCCATAACCAGACAGCTGAACGCTTTGCTTCTAAAATGTCAGAGTCAAGAGGTGAGAAATGGGTGTGCTCACTTTGTAATAACCTGTGTGTATGTGATCTAAAACAAAAGTGCAGACCAAGGTCAGAGCCCCAAAGCAGTTAAGGCACAGAGCACTTAGAGAATTGTCTATTCAGCCTCGTAATATAAAATCTTACTAAACAATTGGATTTGTAAGGGCCTGTGAATCAACTCTAAGCTTACATCCAAAGCAGGACTTAATTATTGATTATTTATATGACAAAAACCTTATAGGGTTATTGCTTTGTGCCAGGTCCTGTGCAAGGCACTGGTGACTTGGGACACTGCCTTTGGCTCTTAGGTTGTTGATAACTGGTCCAGGTTACGACACAGTGTACAGTGTGGCCAGACAGAGATGCTCCTGGTTACGTTAATGACCACCACACACCACCTCTCCACTGCCGGGAGGATCTACACCAGGCCCGCTTCTCTGCTGTGGCAAGGGGGTAGGACATGAAGAACTTTGTCTTCTGGGTGGACAACAGCTCCAGAAAAGCATCCATATATCAAAGCCCCGCCCCCATGTTGTATCCCTTCTTCCCCACATGTGGAATTTTTCCTGGGGCAGAGGAAGGTCATAATTGCATCTAACTTTTAGTTCAACTCTTTATTGTAAGATTATTATAGGTTCAGATATAGCTGTAAGGAATAATATTGGAATATCGCAGGTGCCCTTTTTCTACCGTGCCCCTATAGTAGTATCTTATAAAACTTTAGTATGAATAAAACAACATAGTAACATCAGTGTAATCCACCATCTGTTCAGATTTTCCAAATTTTCCTCACAGTCTTACTCTACTTACAATGGGATTATATCCTCCTTATGGTAAGAAGAAAGTATTTGAAGTCAAAACTGTGTTTACAATCAAATATCGCAGTGTATTGTAAAGTGCGGGCGCGATTGGACAGTGTGGCTTACGTGGCAGTGTGGCTCTGCCTCTGCCTAGCATAGCAAGAGAGTGTTGAACTGCTAACTGCTAGCTTAGGAAAAGATGAAAATTCAAAGCAGATAGGGGCCAACAAGATGGCTCGGTGGTAAAGGTACTTGCTGCCAAGCCTGACAACCTGCATCTGATCCCCCAAATCCACATGATGGAAAGAGAGAACGGACTCCATCCGGCAAGTTATCCCCTGCCCTCCACACCCACAAATGTGGCATATGCTTCCCCTGCACAAAAGGAATAAATGAATGTTTTTTAAAAATTCAAGGCACTGTTTCTACTGCGTGCACATTGCTTTTGTGTCTTTGTGAAGTGGAAAAATCGTAAGTGAAGCCATCATAAATTGGGACTATAGCATGAATCTTAAAAGTTCTTATTAATAAAATCAAACTTGAGCCAGGTATTGGGGTGAACACTGGAAGGTCAGGGAGACAGAACAAGCCACAGCTACCTCACCTCGCCGGATCCTCGGCTGGTCTTGTTTCCTCAGACTGGATGCCCCGAGCCCTCATCCAGAATGGGTCTCAGCTGAACTGCTGCTAGAAGCCTGAAAGTTTAACCAGGCCAAATGCTTCTCCAGGCCAAATGCCTCTCCAGGGCAAATGCCTCTAGTTTCTGGTCCTCACGCCTTATATACCTTTCTGCTTTCTACCACCACTCCCTGGGATTAAAGGCTTGCTTTCTGGGATTAAAGGCGTGGGTCACCATGCTTGGGTGTATCCTTGAACACATGAATTTCTGCCTCTGGAATGCTAGGATTAAAGGTGTGTGCTACCACTGCCTATCCTCATGTTTAATATTGTGGCTGTTCTGTTTCTGACCCCAGATAAGTTTATTAAGGTACACAATATTTTGGGGAATACAATACCACCACATGGGACCATCTGCACATAGCACTGTCTGTGCAACTTAGTTCTGAGTTATTTCATTACCTGCATAATTCTACTCATCACCACTCTTAAGATTCAGAATGGCTCCATCACTATGGGAGCCCTCATGTGGCCCTTCAGTAACCATTCCCATCACTCACCTACAACCATCCTTTCAGGTCCTAGCCACTGGCACCTACTCATCTTCATATCTGTAATTTTATTACCCCAAGGATGCCACACAAACGGACCTATGGTGTATGTGACCTCTGGGGATGGGCTCTTCACTACGAATTTTCTTAGGGACAATAACTCCTTTATTGTCGAGTGTGTTCCATCATATGGTTGGATGTTTATTCACCCGTTCGGACACCTGGGCTGCTTCTAGTTTTTGTTGTTATCAATAAACCTGCCGTGAGTATTTGTGGATCAGTATCTGTATAAACATGTTTTCTTTTCTCTGGGATAAATGCCCAGGGATGCGATTGCTAGGTCAGATGGTTTTGCAGATTTTAGTTTTATCACACCTAAACTACTTGGGCTGGTGGTATAAACTTGTAATCCTACTAAGGATTTTGAGGCAAGGAGGCTCGTAAGTGGAGGATGATAAGTTCAAGGTCAGCCTGGGCAACTTGGTAAGAACTTGTTTCAAAAAGATTTTTTTTAGAAAGAGGGCTGGAGACACACCTCAGTGGTGGAGCAGCTCCTAGCCCATGTGAGACCCTCTGTTCAACCCCTGGTACCACAAACAACAAAAGCAAGCAAGCAGAACATCTGGCAAACTGCTGTTTAGAGAGGTCAAGCCACTTCCCGTTCTTATCAGTGATGTGTGGGTTACCTGGTTTCTCCACATCTGTGCCAGCATTCCCTGTCTATAGTTCTTATTTTAGCCATCTGGTCAACCTATAGTGACATCTCCTTGTGGTTTTAATTTGCATTGCCCTTAGAGCTAATGATGTCGAACTTAATGTCACATTCATTTTCCATTCTTGTAGCCTCTTCAGTGAAATGTCCTTCACATCTTTCACCTCTTCTTAGTTGGATTGTTAATTTTCTTACGGTTTTGTTTTGATAATTCTTTTTTAATTACCAGCTCTTCTTCTTTGAACCAACTTTATGGTTAGTGCTATCATTACTTTGATGATATGAGCTGCCTTATTTATCATATTCATTCATATGTGTAGCAAAGGGCATACTGAACACTGAGTTTGGGGCTGCAGAAGAGGATTTATTTTTACACTTGTCTTTTATGTCTTTGTCTACTAGTTACACACACACACACACACACACACACACACACACACACACACACCAGAGACCCACATGCCACATACACACACACACACAGACACACATGTTACTACTGCTTTGGAGAATTCTTTATTTCCTAACATATTTTAGATATTTATTTTAACTATAGATGAATGTTTTACTCCATGTTTGTACGTGCATTAGAAGGTCCCCTTGAACAG
Source organism: Peromyscus melanophrys (assembly GCA_902168415.1). NCBI lineage: Eukaryota > Metazoa > Chordata > Mammalia > Rodentia > Cricetidae > Peromyscus > Peromyscus melanophrys. Next base: position 25,132 of record CABHPR010119023.1, read on the forward strand.
AAGGTTGTGAACCAAAAGGTAGGTGCTGGGAACTGAACTCAGGTCCTCTAGAAAGAGCAACAAGTTCTCTTACCCACTGAGCCATCTCCAGCCCCTATTTAAAACAAACAAAAAAGCACTTCTCTTTTGTTTTGTTTTGTTTTCAGACAGGGTCTCACTATGTAGCCCTGGCTGTCCAGGAACTGACTATGTAAACCAGGCTGGACTCAAACTCACAGAAATCCTCCTGTTTCTGCCTCCCAAATGCTGGGATTAAAGACATGCACCATCACGCCCAGCTCTTGGTGGGAATTCTTAATGCATTCTTGATTCTCATTCTTGTTAGATCCATGGTTCTGTTAATATTTTCTCCATCTTTTCATCTTCACAAGGCCGTTCACAAAGCATCAGTTTCAGACTTTGATGAGGTAAAATGCATTTTTGTTCTTGTTAAATAGCCTCAGGTCTGCACGCAGGCAAAAGTTGGAGCAGAGCTCCAGAACCTCTGAAGGCTGCCTGTACAATCTCCTTTGATAGTAATTGCTCTTGGGAATCTATAACACGAAATCATTGTGTTTGCTTTAACAGGCACTGGGAATATTGGGAGGCGAGTCTATTAGCCTGCTGAGTCAATTTGAGTCTTCCCACTTTGCTGTGTGTGTTTCCTTTTGTTATCTGTTATTCCACTTGATGTTGCCAAGTGGAAGTTTTGGGTGTCTGTGCCAGATCATCACTGATTGCAAATAAATGACGGAAATTGTTTCCTTATAGTCATATGGAATAAGCTATATCAGAAACTAACTGTAAGAGTGATCCTTTCCAGTTGGCAATAAACCAGGTAGTTAAAATTGGAGCTTCTTGCTTGTAATAGGCCAAGCAGGTTTTGGGCCCCAATCTAAACATTTTCAAATTTTCCTATCAGCTATATTTGGGATCATAACGTATTTGCTTTGAGCTATTTGAATAAACTTCTAAAGTCTGAGTTGTTCTTTCTTTTTTGTTCTCTGTATCTAAACCTTAAGGAGGACGAGCTCTGGTTTTAGTTGGATAAATCTCTTTCCCAAAGGGGATACTTTCTGTATACTTTAATTAAAGTGGGAGATGAAAAGGAGTAACATTTTCCTTCATAAGAGGCTTGCTTTTTCTCTAACAAATCAGACCTCAGGTACTACAAGACCGAGACACCCTGAGAGGTAAGAATCATGAGAAGACCGTGTCCTTTCTTGATCCTACCTCTGTGTCCAGAACATGACAACCTTGGCCCCTGTAGTGAGTTTGGGGGAGAGGAACCTGTCTCCTCAGACTAGATAGGGTGCCTCTTCATGATATCCTTCTCCTTTTACATTTCAAAGATCAATAACAGAACCTGTCACACGCAGCAAAGGTGCCCAACAAAATACTTAGAAATTCAAAACTTCAGTAACTACTTGGTATCTCAAAATTAATAACATTCTTTGTTCAGATAATTTTGTTTTCTCATCCTTCTGAGGACAAACACTATCTTTTTGCTTATTCCTTGGTTGTTTCTTAAAACCCCCACTGTCTATAAAATAAGTAGATACTGAAAAACTGTCAGATTCATCCATCCATCTGTCATCCATCCATCCATCTGTCACCCATCCATCCATCCATCCATCCATCCATCCATCTATCCATCCATCCACCTACCCACTAAGCATGTCTTGAATACTGTGTTAAGAACTGTCAGGAATAGACACACTTATCTAGAAGAAGGCATAGTCCTTTCCATCTGGTAAACTAGAACTTGAGGAAGGGAATAGAAGTCATCTCCTGAAATATTTAAACAATATAAGTCACTGTAGCTTTCACAACTCAAATCAGTATAGGCAACAATTAAACCGTTCATGGGAGACCACCTCGTACAGGCCACCCACAAAAGCCCCAGCAATGGAGTGGCCTGAGACTACTCCATGTCCCTACCAGCGTTCTCTGTCCGTGTGTCCTCCATCCACAGATCTTGCTTTCTCTCAAGCGGATGTCCTTCTCGCCTTCTTTCTGCCCACACTCAACACTGAAGGCTGTAGTGTTCAAGATTCTTTAGGTTATGAGAGTCAGGAACCTAAGCAAAAAGAGGAGCGCACTGCTCCACAATTCTGGAAAGAAGGTCTAGGCATGGCTAGGGTAGTGAGGCCAATGTCAAGATGGCTGCCAGCAGCCTCTTACCCACTGTCTGAACAGACCACTTTTGGCTGGCTAGCTGGATGTGATGGCGGCGTTTACACCAGCTCCCAATAAGGTCTTGGGAGATTTGGCAGTTTGGATTTGGATGTCTTGGAACCTAGCCACCATGTAAAGGAACCTAACCAGCCTCATGCAGAGAGGGGCTTGGTGGAAGAGACTATAAGGCAGTAAAGCATTTAATTAAAAATATATATGAACGTAAAAACTGGGAGAGGGGTTTGGCCAGCCCTCGCTTCCCCCCACACTCACCTGATGTAGGTGGAGCTACCTTGAGCCCTCTAGTCCCAGCAATGCCACAGGGAACTGAGGAAAGCCACCTCCCCAGGAGGGCTGGCCAGACCTCACTTGTGAACCAATGAAAGGCAGTTATCATCTTTGTGGGCCAGTCCTTCCAGAGCAGTTTGTCACCCAGCAGAAGGGGATAGGAAAGGCAGCCTCTGGTGCTCCAGCAAGCCAATGAGGAGCCTTCTTCCAGGTCCTGGCTCTCCTTGTCCAGGGAGGGTGTCTGTGTCTGTGAAGTAGCAAGAACGTTCATCATGGCAGCAGCTTACACTTAACCAGCTTAGCAATACCCACTGAAGGTGAGTTTCTTTCCCCGCAGGGCCAGCCAGTCTCATGGGTGACTCTGATTGGTTGTGGCTAAGTCATGTGACCCTATGGAGCCTGTCTCACCTAAACCATTTCTCTCCTTAGATGCTGGCATTGCCTCCAAGGGAAGGGATGGTCTATTTTCTCTTTGGGTCTTCCCCCCAGAGAAAAGCCAGATGGTGATGAATACCACTTATTTTCTTTCTTTCTTCTTTCTTTTTTTCCTGGGGAGCTTGCTATCGTGCTATCTAATTTATATATTTAAAAAGAAATATTTTGTATGAGTGCCCAGCAGAACAGCTCCAGCTCGTGGGCAACCAGCTTATGAAATAAACCTAAAGGATCTTAATAAATAAATAAATAAATAAATAAATAAATAAATAAATAAATAAATAAATAAATAA
>CABHPR010119024.1:12907-31401 GCA_902168415.1 Peromyscus melanophrys
CTTCCTTCCCACCTCTGCTCAGCACACAGCACTGGCCTTCCTTCCCAGCTCTACTCAGCACACAGCACTGGCCTTCCTTCCCATCTCTACTCAGCACACAGCACTGGCCTTCCTTCCCATCTCTACTCAGCACACAGCACTGGCCTTCCTTCCCACCTCTACTCAGCACACAGCACTGGCCTTCCCCACCCTCTGCTCAGCACACACACTCAGCCAGTCTGAGGGAGGGAGTGTTCAAGAGGACTGACTTCTCTGAAAGAATCGCTCCTTCTCACAACAGGAATTCAGCTGAAGAGCGTAAGCGCTCCCAAGAGATCTTTAACAAGGTAAAGTTAGTAAGCTTCACTTCTTCAACAGTATCTACAAGTCAGTTTACCTAAATACTCATATGTGTCCAAGGGTCTCCAAAAAAGTGCTAATTACATGATATTTGGGGAAAGACAAAGTCCTCAGACACTCTGACATAAGGAAAATTACCTGCTTTGTCCTGGGCAGCTCCGGCTCCTCTGCCCGCCGCTGTCGTCACGGGCTGTGGGAGGACGGTGGCAACGGAAGGGGTGCTTACCTGAGCAGCCCCACCGCCGCTGCTCACAGCAACACTCCGTTTGTTCCCTGATGTGGCCTTGTTTGAGCAGCCTTTACTTAAACTTGCCTGAATGGAAGAGAATATTTAAAAGCTCAGGTTACTAATGTGGCATACTATACATTAATATTTTATAAATGCCTTGCTAAATTAAAAACTTAATTTTTGTTTTTATATATTTGAAGCTTGCTCTAAACAAAAATGCATTTGAGTACTTTTGATGAAGGTTTACATAGAATTAAATATTAAATAAATTTAAAATCAAGTCTCAGATGGCTTTATATTAAAACTATGTATAATGTCACCATATAAAATCACTAGGAAGCAATACAATGCTGTGTTTCGTGGACAAGATACAATTTTCATTTTCTGAGCTAGGGATTTTTTGTAAACCTGAAAATATGGAAGAGAACGTCTCACCTTCATCAGAGATGTGGAATACTGAAATGCTATGCACTGCACAGATGTCTTGTGGGCAGTGATGGTTTTCACGGGGGATTTCAGCATCCTTAGGTCATACTGATAGATTTTCCCCCGGGAGGATCCAACAGCCAAAGTGGCTCCGTCAGGCATAAAATCTACTGCGGTCAGAGGAGCATCAGCCACAAGAGTTTTCACCAGCCTTTGGACAGGAGATGTGCAAGCGTATTAGTCTACACGAGAGTATAAGCTTGGAGGACACAACTATTTACCAAAAACACTCAGTCAGAACTGGGCAAGCAATGCATACCCCAGACAGCTGCTTACAGCAGCTTGGAGTCTGTCTCGACACATGTAACAGAATGACCTGGAAAGGACTGGACACTGCACCCTACTTTTCTACTCACATCAAAGGCACAGCCGACATGTTCCAGGCAGACCACCTAATCCCTCCAGTCAGTACTCTAAGGCAGGGAGTGTGGCAAGTCCCCAGTGTCACTTACGAACAGCCACCAGCCTCAGGGCTGAGCGGGCACCACATATCCAGTTTCCACTTAGTGGCCTGCTTGTCTCTGGGGGGACTGTGACCTTTCACAGGAGCAGATGCTCCTCTGTTCTGAGTTGTGCATCTCCTGACCAAAAGGCTAAAAACAACACAGTTCATGTGGCCGATGGAGACCGACTTGCTCTTTGCTGGTCTATCTGGTACTAGACAAAGAGGAGGAAAAAAGGCTTACTCAGCCCAGAGGCTGCCAGACAGTGAACCAAGTCACTGGTGGACTGGCAAAAGGCCCCAGTCTGGAATCTCCCGATAGCAGCCTCCGCATTCTACATGATCTTTAAATACTGCTTTTCATTAAATACAATTCTAGCAGCCTTTTCTTTTTTTAAAAAAAATAAAGTTCTACCTTAAGCAGTTATCCCAAAAGAAGGGTTTGAACGGTTCGAAGATCATCTAGCTAAGCAGGGCCAACATTTCTCAGGGATATCTCTGGTAATGTCTGGAGACTATCATAACTTAGCAAATGCCACTGTGCTCAGTGGGGAGAGACCAAGGACAGTGTTGAAAGATATTACAGAGCTCAGGACGGCACCCATAACAGAGAAACACCAGACCAAAATATAATTAGTTTAGAAACTTTGGTACAGAAATTAAATTTTAAAACAAAATTGCTTTAAAAAATAAGTGTGTTTAGTTGTATTTTACAAAAGAATCTTAAGAATGATGAAATAAAGACATATAATGAATCAGTCTCCGTCAGAGTCTGTCTGTCTGTCTGTCTGTCTCTCTCTCTCTCTCTCTCTGTCTCTCAAAACCTTCATGGTCTAAAAGCATCCTAATGTCCATGCTATATCCATTATTCTTTTCTATGTGAGAAAACACAAGAAAATTTTCATATTAGAAACATCCAATATACAAACATTAGATCCCATTGATAGTAACAGAAGCCTGTGTAAGTCACAAACGTGTCTGTTAATGAAGTAACTGTTGTTAAATTAAAGCACGGACACCTTAGGGCTGGGGTGTAGGTTGGAGGATAGTGGTTGCCTAGTGTACACGACACTCTAGGTTGATCCTAAGTACCACATAAGCTGGGTGTGGTGACACACCTGTAATTCGAGCACTCAATAACACCAAAGGATCTCCAGTTCAAGGTCATGTTTAGCTAACGAAAGTTTGAGGCCTGCCTTGGCTAGGTGAGACCCAAACTCATAACAAATACTCAGGATCATTATCACACTTACTTCTTACTTGAAGTGTCATAGAGGATGATTCTTTTATCCAAGCCTATGGTGACAAACAGCAATTCATTGACAGGCGAGAAGCAGATGGCTGATGCTGGAGCCTTGTGTGTGGTGTCAAAGCTGTGGTATGAACTCTGACTGTTCACATCCCAGAGGGTCACTACTCCGTTATCCGAAACGCTGCCGAGGAGAGACTTCCTAAACAAGGAGTACTTCATGTGCCGGACAGGCTGTGATGTAAAGACACACGGATGTGACAGCTGACATTCATAAACATCCATAAACATTACTGAACTCTACAAATTCTGTCCACACCGCTTTAGGTATTCCCAGATTTAAGGACAGACTTGTTTTGGCCACAAACCCCACCACATTATTTAACATGCTGTAAGGTGACCCTGCAACATTTCAATGTTCTATTAGTTGAATATCTGTCATTTTATTATCTGGGAGAACACAGCTTTTTCAATCTCTTCCATTTCAGAGGAAAACTGTTACTATAACTGTATGGTAAAAAGGCCAGTGAAAGAAACCCACCCTGACCCTGAACCCAGAGCCAGTGAAAAAAAACCACCCTGATCCTTAACCCAGAGCCAGTAAAAGAAACACTTTAGCCCTAAAACCAGATCCAAAGAAACACGTTGGCCCTGGAACCAGAGCCAGTGAAAGAAACACTTGAGCCCTAAAACCAGAACCAAAGAAACACACTTTGGCCCTAGAACCAGAGCCAGTGAAGAAATACATCCTGGCCCTGAAACTAGAGCCAGAAGACTAAAAAGGGCCAGTCAAAGAAACACAGTGTGGCCCTCAAACCAGAGCCAACTCTGCCTCTGTCCCACTGAACATAAAACCAACCAGTCCCTGAGCAGGAAACCAACCAGTCCCTGAGCAGGAAAACTAACCAGTCCCTAAGCAGGAAAACCAACCAATCCCTGAGCAGGAAACCAAGCAGTCCCTAAGCAGGAAACCAACCAGTCCCTGAGCAGGAAAACCAACCAGTCCCTGAGCACAAAATCTAGTCAGTCTGAGCTTGTCCAAGCTCAAGGGACCAAAATCTGACCACTTCCCCCTGACAGTCGTCTCCCGGAAACACTGCCCCCAGGAAGTCCTATATAAGCCCTGTGCCTGTCCAGTTAGTAGCTGCCCTTCTCCACCCTGGCAGAGGCAGCCACTCTGCTGGATTCCTTCCCAAATAAATCGCTTTCTTAAGAGTTTTGGTTAATGATGTTCTTTGGCCAGCGTGGAGCAGAATCTCTGCTGGGAAGCTCCCTTAGGGGGGCAGAGCAGAAGATTAAAGGGATACCTTTGCTGGGAAACTCCCTTGGGAGTGGAGCAGAAGAAACAACTTTTCCCAGGAGCCGGAGCAGATTGCCACATTTCTGCAGGGGTCTCCCCTTAGCAGAGTGAAGCAGAAGTAACATCTTGGGCAGGAGCTAAGAAGAAATAGGTATCTCTGCTGGAAAACTCCCTTCCGGGCCAGAGCAGAGGTCAGCTGTAACAGCCCTTGGAGAGGAGCAGGATTGCCAGATCCTATGGGGAGACCATCCCCCACCGGACCCCAGCTTCAGGGATAGCCTGACTTCCCGACAAGTCAGGATAACTTTCCCTCCAGAGCTGTAGGTATCCAGGATACCTTCCCTTCACGGCTTCAGGGATAGCCTGACTTCCCGACAAGCCAGGATCCTTTTCTCATTCCCTGTAAACTCATTTCCCACCCCCCAAGAAGTACTTTCAGCTCCCCTTCTTCCTTGTCTGCATATATAAGCTGCTCAGTCTCATTGGGTTACTAGGTAAACCCATAAACACACACACTCAATTATTTAAGGAGTTTTTTTATCAAATCAAGAATTTTATAATGAAAATTATGCTTCCTTGCTCATTATCAATTCTGTTAAACAGAACTGACATCCTAAATGTCAGTTTAAATGATAGTCCTTTGCTGATTTTTTTCCCCAGAGATTATAAAACATTAATTATTTTTATATTTTACTATTTTTATCTTTGATGTTTTTAAATCAAAGATAGAAGACTATCATAGTTTGCTAGGTCTGGTATTTGCTGGATACATAAGGTTCAACGTTTCCTTTCTTTTTAAAATATATTTTCTATTTGCCATTTTTATGTAACACTTAATTTTCCAATGTTTAAACATTTTCTTTGTGAAGCATATCTCGAGCTCCCTGAGAATTCTAAACAGCTGAACGCCAGCAGCACTACTGCCTTGCTTTCTGGGTGGCACCCTGTAGGCTGTAGTTCAGCTACAGGTTGGTCAGCCTTAGGAAGGGCAGAGCCTAGAGACTCAAGCACATGTGGCAGTTCCGAGTCACTAAGAGCAGCGTGCATGCTTAAATAAGGGCCACTGACGACCCAGTGACTGCTTCTGCTTGTGTGTGCGTGCGTGCATGCATGTGTGGGTGTGGGTGTGTGGGGGGGCAATATGGAACAGTTCAAGGTTCCTGACCATGAATACAAATAAGCAGGCTGCTGCATGGAGACTTGTAGCTGTCCATTAGGACGTTGCTGGGGACTGTGAACTACCACAGCTCAGGTATTCGTTCACCTTTCACCCCTGCAACATGCCCTTGTACTCGCATGTAATGAGCCTGCATACCTTCCCTCTCGTTAATCTGGTGTCAGTTCTTTCTGCCAGATCCAATTACTAACCTACAGAGAACAGACAGTGAAGCTGTCTGCTGGGTTAATTTGTCCTTTGCAAACTTACTTTTTGTTTCCTTTCCCTTTGCCAGGCATCTTACATTCTACAGAAAAGATGCACATAACTGATTAAGACAGGAGCAGGAGAAGTATCACTCATTAGATCTCCTACTCCCTGATCTTTATTTAGATTCACAGAACCCAGAACAGCTGCTGCCCATCAGTACCATCAGAGTGCAAGTCACAGAAGCAGACACCTCAGGATTAATGACTGCTCTGGTGCCCACTCACTGTCTATGACTAAACAGTAGCTCCTCAGTGAACCTGTTCCTAAATGTTATTGGAAAAGGTCAAAATCAGAAGAGACTTTTCAGAACAATATTAAAACACAGTGCCTGTGATTAGAAACATTTGGAAACTATCTCAAACAGGAGAATCATTAGACAAATAGTGGCATTAAGTACTACTAAAAAGCACACAGTCATTGAACACTAGTTAGGATCCATGAGGACATACCTGGGACAAAACGGTGACCACAGAAAGGCAGGAAACAAGATTAGACAAAGAAAATGATTATGTAAGAAAGACAAAGCTATATATAGAAACACACAAAGTTTTTCAAATAATTTCCATTAATGTTAGAGAAAAACATAAGAAAAAAATCTTTGAAAATAGGTACAAAGTATCAATTTACTTTATGCTTACATACTAATAAGACTGCTTAAGAACACAACACAGGGGCTAGGCAAGAACATAACAAGTGCTAAAAATACCCAGATTAGTAAGGACATGTTATTGTGCCAAACTCTCCCCCAGTATAAATTATACTAATGCTCCTACAAACTTAAGGGTCACTAGTCTAGAAATAAGGCTCTGCAGTCAAGTTTTTTGAGCATAAACCCATGTAAAACATAAAGTAAATTATAATTGAAAGTTTTCTATAGTGTCAGAAATAGAACTCAGGACTTCTTGGGGTCTCTACAGCTGAGCTATATTCTAGCCCTAAACTTATTCTTTACAAACTAATTATCATTTTAGAAGGTAATTAATAATTACTTACAGTTACCAGATCTCTGTACTCAAGCATGCTTATTAACACTTACAAAATCTATACACAAAACAAAGTATTCACTTAAGGAAAACAAGTGGGTTTGAACATGTACTGCGGTATACGTTAAAATCTCACCTGCTTTACCTACAATTCCCTTTTAATCTAAGGCTTCAATAATACAGATCCCCAGTTTGAACTGCCTGGGAGAAGGCAGCACAGGCTCAGCTCTCATCCAGCCCAGGCCACTGACCTTGCCCTGTGCTGAGATGCAATTCGAGTTTCAGAGGCGTCAGGCAGCAGCCCCGCAGAAGCAATGCCTTTCTTCTTCCCTTGGAGAAAGACACTGCTCCACAGAAAACTAATAGCTTCAATTCAGCTCCGACATTTCAAAGTCAGACTCTAAACATATTCAGGCCATCTCATTTCTGATGAATTTCAGTCTGATGTAGACTCAGTGAGATGCCAAGGATTTCTCACTCTCCCTAAGCCAACTTGGTGATTATTACAACTTCAAATCCTTGATTGTTTATAGAAACAAAAATAAAGTTTTTTTAATTTAATCATGGCTATGTCCTGTGTCCTGTCTACTATTTTTTCTCAATAACCAAGACCCTAGGTACAATAAAATCAACCAACACAAAACTGAACTGAAAAACAGTATATTTGAATTTTAAAATGTCATCTTCTAACACACTTGAGATCTTATGAACTGTTTAAATTTTTTTAATGTGTATTTATTTGAACTCTAAAATGAATTTTAAGAAATCTTATAATAGAATTTTTTAATGAATGCTCAAGTGTCAACTCTATGCTTCTGGTAATAATAGATAAACTGCAATTAAGTTGTAGGAAAAGAACTAATGTAAAAAAGCCTTCAAATAGTTCAATTATGTTAAGTAAAAACTTGAGTGTGCAGAATCATTACAATGACTTTCCTAAGAGCTCTAGAACTGATCTTTATGAAACCAATTTCTATTTTTTTGCCCATATGTTTTTCTCTTAATGGTATAGCTTATCAAAGAATGAGATAATACAGTATATATTAAAAAAAATAACCCCTTGTCCCTGGCAGAGGGAAAAAAATGCACTCTAATTTTTTTCTTTACCTTCTTATTGACTGACACACACACACACACACACACACACACACACACACACACACACACACACACACCACTGAGTCTAGTTAGTGTTTCCTATATATACACATGTTTAAGGTTGCCCACTTAAGTATAGGGAAAGCTACAAGAGGTCTTCTTGAAGCAAACAGCAGTCACTGACAACCTGTAGCTCTGCCTCTGGAGGTGGGGCCTTGTCAGAAAAATAGTCTTCAATGCAGAACACAATTCCAGAGGACAAATTCTAGCTGGTAAATTAGCAGGGGATTGAAAGAAGCACATAAACTACAGACACTCGAACCAGGTTGAGGAAGTAATCGCAAAGGTGATCCTAGTGTCTTCTACAATGATTCTTTAAAGGTTCCCAACAGCAGCTAACACTCACTGATCTTAGCCTAGTGTTGCCAAGTGGACATAAAGCCACCAAGGCTCCTGCAGAGGTACATACATGCTGCCCAAGGAGGAGGCAGCAGGCCCAGGAAGAGCCCAGGTTCTGACTGATCTCGACTCACCCTGCAGATGAGTTTTATGCATTCCTGTTTTCCTAAACTACAAAATAAACTTAATTTGGTTTTCTGATAAAAACTAATCAATTAAAAATCTTTGAAAATTAACATCACTGTAATCTATCACCTAAGATTTTAAGGGTTTTTCTTTTCATGTGAGAGAGGGATAAGAATAAACATTCGATCACTACACACCTGAAGACATCTAGCTGTGACCAGAGGGGAGGGGTGAGAAGGAGCTCTCTGTGGGGGGCGGGGGGTAGGGAGGAAATAGTAGGACCCCAGAGCTTTGAAGAGGGGAAATGGAGTGGAGGGCCTTAACTGGAGAAAGGATAATACAGAGGGAGGAGGTTAAATAACATTAAAGATGTCTGAAAAAGCCATAGCAAGTCATAATTTTATGTTTACCTAAAATTACATATATGTGTGTATATGTGTATACACCCCCCCACACACACACACACCCCAAATGAAGTTATACCACGTGAGGTGATAATGCTTCCCCCAAGAGCCATACCCCAGTGGTTCTCAACATGTGGATCGCAACCCCTTTGGGAATGAACGACCCTTTCACAGGGGTCACCTAAGACCATCAGAAACCACTATTTCTGTTATGATTCATAAGAGTAGCAAAATTAGTTATACACTAGCAGCAAAAATAATGTGATGGTTGGGGTCACCACAACATGAGGAATTGTATTAAAGGATCGCAGCATTAGGGAGACTGAGAACCACTGGTCTAGACTATCTAAACAAAAACATCAGTACTAACACGGGAAACTTCCTTTTGATCATTGGTCAGGGAAGTCCAAAAGACCCCTAAATCGGTATAGGCTAGCACCACAGCCCTGATCGCCTTCTACACCACAGATTGTTGTCACGGGACTCGAGGAGTCGAGCTGGTACTGACAGGAGCTGGAAGGTCTCCCTGAGCACTAGTTCTCACAGCACTGGAAGGTGCCAGGCAGGCTGCCAGGGAGAAAAGTGACCAGCAGTCCCACCAGCTGTGAAGCCTGTGAACCACAGTAACCGCTGGCCCGGCAGGACCCACCACAGCGCAGCAGTGGCACTTCTGTTGGGGTAAACCAGCGGGCCTCTAGCTGGGCTGACGGCCTGTCCGGTGGGAGGGAACTGCAAACTTGGCTAAGAACCCACGGCTGGAGAGGTCATAGATCCCCAAGGACAACCTACTACTGCTATTTTCTTAAACTGATACATCTTGCAACTGTACCCAGAAGCTTCAGATACTCTGCCTTAAATAATCACTCACAACTTCCACCAAGCTAGAAAGTGGGCCAAGAGGAAATGAGGCTCCTGTAGCAGGGGCCCTCCAGTCAGTCCGTCCTCTGAAGCGACAGCCCAGGAATCACATACTCACTCGTAACGACGCCTAAATGAGGCGAAGGCAATGGAACTCAGTGGCCACTGGGTGCGAAACAGTCAACAGTGGCCAGTCCTCTATGCTGGCAATAAGACTCCAGCAAAACACAGGAAAGCAGAAGTGTGAGAGTACGCAGGCCAGACCTAGTCTGTACGTAAAAAGCCAGGCTGAAGTTTATGAATATGCTAAGCCCCAATACAAAACACAACGGAAGAAACCCATTCATTACTCTGGTTCCTCATAAAGATATAAATTTGACCACGGTATGATTGTTTACATTGGTTCCACAGTCTGCAGGCTTAGGCTTTATATTATCAAAACACAAATAAAGAGAAAACACAAAGATAAAACAGTTTGTTTTTACAACAATATTAATATTCTAAAGAACCTATCTATGAAAACTAAAAGCATTAATTCTCATCCACAAAACCTGGAAAGCGCTGTTATCCCTAAAGGGTTCTGTTGCTGTTCAGCAATTCTAATTCTCACACTGATTTGTTAAAACCACCAAGTAGTTTAAATGCTGTCGAGACCAAAGCCAAATGTCGCACGTGGTAGCGAGTCTCCTGCCAACACTGCACTTCCTCACCTCCCAATCCGTTCTCACTCCTCCCCTCTATCAATCCATTATGTTCCTTCCTTATGGTTTCCGTCATTTCGTCCATATGAATCACTCTTTTCCCAGAGTTCTAGACCAGCCTCTTAACAGCTCAGTAATTTCTAAACATGTTCGCACAGCCACATGTTTATTGGGTCTTTTCCATGTAAGACACAAAGCTGGAGAATGGCTGAAGACAAAGACGTACGCTGTGGTCCCCACTCTAATGCATACATGTAGAGAGCTAACCCTAACAATCAGCATGCAGCAACTGGAGAAGGTCTGTCACTTGCCACTGCAAAAACAAGCCCTCTCTCCTTCTGCTCTCCCTCCTTTATTCCGAGTTTTCCCCAACTACTCTAAACCACGCCTTCGACTCACAACGTGTGTATATAGCTCCCATATTCCTTATACACATGGACCTCAAAAGGTACTATTTGCTTGTCAAATTAAGCATCCTTTAAATTTTCCTTAAATAGTACATATTATTAAAATAATAATTTAAAGAAATTCTTTCCAACGACAAAGATCTCTTGTCTTTTATTTAATACTAGTTGTGGCCAAAGAATAGAAAGCCTGGTACAAAGAATTCACACTGATACCTATCTCATTCCACTGAGACTAAACACCTTAAAAGATTGACCCTATTGGAATCATCTGTAGAAATTTTCAAGGAATGTTAGCCAATGAATAGATTTATTAAGACATTTATCATTCTTTTAAGAAAAAAAATTAAACTATGTTTTGACCAAGGAAAACATCTAATTGACCAATTTTTCTTTTTAAAAGTTTCCCTAAAGATTTCTGTACTAATCTGAAATGTATGAGTAAGCTTTTTCCTTTTAACTACCACATGCTTAAAAAAAAAAAGGAAGAAAAAAAGAAAACCTTTTTTTTTCTTCAAAATTTACTTGGCTCTATCTAAATAAAATAATGCCCTGTTCACAGAACAGCATGAATGTATGTATCTGTCTTATGGCCCATACTCTGAATTATGCAACACTTCTGTAACAGAAATGCCATGGAAAGAATAAAATCCTAGTTTTAGGATTATATTATTAGCAAATAGTTGCAATTTTGTTAAAAATACAGTTAAAGCATAAAAAGATCAAATACTTACTATATAAATGAATTCATACAAGCATTACTTTATCATTTTCAAACACTATCATTAAAAATTAGCTAGACATTTTCAATCAAGCTACATGAAAATTTTAAATGTCAAAAACATTAACTTATGGGGAACCCCCACCCAACTCTGTCCCAGTTGCTGGCCAGCAGGCAAAACTCCTGTAGGAGGCCCCCCTCACCAAAACCCCCCACCGGACCCATGCCCCAATACCCATCCCCGAGACCCCAGCAACTCCCTGAGGCACAGAAACCAAACAGCCAGCTCTCATTGGACAAAGAGCTCTCAATGGACCAAGAGTAACCCCCTGAGACAGGGAATCCGCCAGCCCTCCTTAGAACAAGAGTGGCTTTCTGAGACATAGAATCTGCCACCTCTCATTGGAAAGGCTTCCTGAAACACAGAATCTGTCAGCTCTGACTGGACCAAGAGCCCTGATAAGACCAAGAGAGGCTCTGTGAGTCACAGAATCAACTAGCTTGGGTTGACCCAAGAGCAGCTCCCTGAGACACAGAATCTGCCTGCTCCAATTAGACCAAGAACTAAGATTGGACCCAGAGGGGGCCCCTGAGGCACAGACACAACAAGCACAGAATGGACCAATAATAACTCACTCAGACACAGGCACCTCTTATACCTATTAGAGGAGGAGATGGGCAGATGTTAAGACAAAAATACATACAACAACATAAAGAGCAATATGGCATCACCAGAACCTAGCCCTCCTCCAACAACAAGACCTGAACATCACAATGTAGATGAAGCAGAAGAAAGCAACCTTAAGAACAGCATCATGAAGATGCTGGAGGCCTTTCAAAAAAAATGAAAAATGAAATTGAGGAAAAGACAAACAAAAAATTGGAAGAAATCAATCAAGAAACAGAGGAAAAGACAAATAAAAAATTGGAAGAAATCAATAAATCCCTTAAAGAAAGCCAAAAAAAAAAAAAAAACCAAAAACATGAAAAAGCAATGAAACAGGTGAGGGAAACAGTCCAAGACCTGAAAAGGGAAATAGAAACAATGAAGAAGACACAAGTAGAGGGAAGGCTGGAAATAGAAAATCTGAGTAAACGAACAGGAAACACAGATGCAAGCATAACCAACAGAATACAAGAGATGGAAGAGAGAATCTTGGTGTAGAGGATACAATAGAGGAAATGGATTCATCATTCAAAGAAAATACCAAAGCCAAAAGAGTCATAACACAAAATGTCCAAGAAATCTGGGACACCATGAAAAGGCCAAACCTAAGAATAACAGGGATAGAAAGAGGAGAAGAATACCAACTCAAAGGCACAGAAAATAAATTCAACAAGATCATAGAAGAAAACTTTCCCAACTTAAAGAAGGAAATGCCTATGAAGATACAAGAAGCCTATAGAACACCAAACAGACTAGATCCTCCAAAAAAGTCCCCTCGCCACATAATAATTAAACAACTAAACCTACAGAATAAAGAAAGAATATTAAGAGCAGCAAAGGAAAAAGGCCAAGTGACTTATAAAGGCAAACCCATCAGAATAACACCCGATTTCTCAATGGAGACTTTGAAAGCCAGAAGGACCTGGACAGATGTAATGCAGACACTAAGAGACCATGGATGCCAGCCTAGACTAACATACCCAGCAAAACTTTCAATCATCATAGACTGAGTGAACAAGACATTCCAAGACAAAACAAGATTTAAACAATTCCTATCCACAAATCCAGCCCTACAGAAAGCACTAGAAGGAAAATTCCAAGCTAAAGAATTCAGATACACCCAAGAAAACACAGGCAATAGATAACCCCACAGCAGTAAACCCCAAAGAAAAGAAGTACACACTCACTACCACCAAAAGATAACAGGAACTAACAATCACTGGTTATTAATATCCCTTAATATCAATGGACTTAATTCACCTAGAAAAAGACACAGGCTAGCGGAATGGATACGGAAGCAGGACCCATCTTTCTGCTACATACAAGAAACACACCTCAATTTCAAAGATAGACACTACCTCAGAATAAAAGGCTGGGAAAAGTCTTTCCAATCAAATGGTCTTAAGAAGCAAACTGGTGTAGCTATCCTAATATCCAACAAAATAGATTTCAAACTAAAATTAATCGAAAGAGATCAAGAAGGGCATTGCATACTCATCACAGGAAAGATCCACCAAGATGAAGTTTCAATTCTGAACATTTATGCCCCAAACAGAAGGGCACCTACATATGTAAAAGAAACATTATTAAAGCTTAAATCACACATAAAACCCCACACATTAATAGTGAGAGACTTCAACACCCCACTTTCACCACTGGACAGATCTGTCAAATCAAAACTTAACAGAGAAATAAGGGGCTTAAATGATCTTATGACTCAAATGGACTTAATCGATATCTACAGAACATTCCACCCTAACAAAAAAGAATATACCTTCTTTTCAGCACCCCATGTAACCTTCTCTAAAATCGACCACATACTCAGTTACAAAGCAAATCTCAACAGATTAAAAAAAAAAATTGGAATAACCTCCTGTATTCTATCAGACCATCATGGTTTAAAGTTAGATTTCAACAACAACAAAAATTACAGAAAGCCTACAATCTCATGGAAACTGAATAATGCTCAACTGAATCACCAATGGGTCAAGGAAGAAATAAAGAAATTAAAGACTTCCTAGAGATCAATGAAAACGAATATACTACATACACAAACTTATGGGCACTATGAAAGCAGTGCTAAGAGGAAAATTCATAGCATTAAATGCCCACATAAAGAAGTTGGAGAAATCTCACACTAGTGACTTAACAGCACACCTGAAAGCTTTAGAACAAGAAGCAGCAAAATCACCCAGGAGGAATAGATGCCAGGAAATAATCAAATTGAGAGCTGAAATCAATAAAATAGAAACAAAGAGAACAATACAAAGAATCAATGAAACAAAGAGTTGGTTCTTTGAGAAAATCAACAACATAGACAAGCCCTTATCCAGAGAGAGCATCCAAATTAGCAAAATCAGAAATGAAAAGGGAGACATAACAACTGACAATGAGGAAATCCAGAGAATCATCAGGTCATACTTCAAAAACCTGTACTCTACAATGCTGTGGGTGATTGAATGATAAATAAAACACTGATTGGCCAGTAGCCAGGCAGGAAGTATAGGCGGGACTAGCAGAGAGGAGAATTGGGGGAACAGGAAGGCGGAGTGGAGGAGATGCTTACAGCTGCCACAATGAGGAGCAGGATGTAAAGTACCGGTAAGCAACGAGCCACGTGGCAAAGTATAGATTAATAGAAATAGGCTGATTTAAGATAGAAGAACTAGATAACGAGAAGCCTGCCACAGCCACACAGTTTGTAAGCAATACAAGTCTCTGTGTGTTTACTCGGTTTTGGTCTGAACGGCTACGGGACTGGCGGAAGAGAGAGATTTGTCCTGAACATGGGCCAGGCAAGACTGGAGAAAACTTCAGCAACACCACAAAATTGGAAAATCTAAAAGAAATGGACAATTTTCTGGATAGGTACCACATATCTAAGTTAAATAAAGACCAGATAAACTATTTAAATAGACCAATAACTGCTAAGGAAATAGAAACAGTGATTAAAAGTCTCCAACCAAAAAAAGCCCAGGACCAGATGGTTTCAATGCAGAAACTACCAGATCATCAAAGAAGAGTTAATACCAATACTCTTTAAATTGTTCCACACAATAGAAACAGAAGGAACGTTACCAAACTCCTTCTATGAGGCTAAAATTACCCTGATTCCCAAGCCAAACAAAGATGCAACAAAGAAAGGGAACTACAAACCAATCTCCCTCATGAACATTGATGCAAAAATACTCAATAAAATATTGGCAAACAGACTCCAAGAACACATCAAAACAATTATCCACCATGATCAAGTAGGCTTCATCCCCCAGGGATGCAAGGGTGGTTCAACATACAAAAGTCTCTCAATGTAATCCACCATATAAACAAACTGAAAGAAAAAAAAAAAACACATGATCATTTCATTAGATGCTGAAAAGGCCTTTGAAAAAATCCAACACCCCTTCATGATAAAGGTCTTGGAGAGATCAGGAACACAGGGACATACCTAAACATAATAAAGGCAATTTACAGCAAACTGACAGCCAACATCAAAGTAAATAGAGAGAAACTCAAAGCGATTCCACTAAAATCAGGAACAAGACAAGGCTGTCTGCTCTCCCCATATTTATTCAATATAGTACTTGAAGTTCTAGCTAGAGCAGTAAGACAACAAAAGGAGATCAAGGGGATACAAATTGGAAAGGAAGAAGTCAAATTTTCACTATTTGCAGATGACATGATAGTATACATAAGTGACCCCAAAAATTCGACCAAGGAACTCTTACTGCTGTGGGATGTTCTGTATGGCAAATGTGTTGCTAATAAAACACTGATTGGCCAGTGGCTAGGCAGGAAGTATAGGCGGGACTAACAGAGAGAATTAAAAGAACAGGAAGGAGAAGGAGTCACTGCCTGCCAGCCACCACCAGGACTAGCAGCATGTAAAGATGCCGGTAAGCCACAAGCCATGTGGCAAGGTATAGATTTATAGAAATGGATTAATTTAAGATATAAGGACAGTTAGCAAGAAGCCTGCCACAGCCATACAGTTTGTAAGCAATATAAGTCTCTGTGTTTACTTGGTTGGGTCTGAGCGGCTGTGGGACTGGCAGGTGAAAGAGATTTATCCTGACCGTGGGCCAGGCAGGAAAACTCTAGCAACATCTTACAGCTGATAAACACCTTCAGTAATGTGGCAGGATACAAGATTAACTCAAAAAAACCAGTAGCCCTCCTATATACAAATGACAAACGGGCTGAGAAAGAAATCAGAGAAACATCACCCTTTACAATAGCCACAAATAATATAAAATACCTTGGGGTAACTCTAATTAAGCAAGTGAAGGACCTGTATGACAAGAACTTTAAGTCCCTGAAGAAAGAAATTGAAGAAGATATCAGAAAATGGAAAGCTCTCCCATGCTCTTAGATAGGCAGAATTAGCATAGTAAAAATGGCAATCTTACCAAAAGCAATCCACAGATTCAATGCAATCCCCATCAAAATCCCCACACAATTCTTCACAGACCTGGAAAGAACAATACTCAACTTCATATGGAAAAACAAAAAACGCAGGATAGCCAAAAGAATCCTGTACAATAAAACAACCTCTGGAGGCATCACGATCCCTGACTTCAAGCTCTACTATAGAGCTATAGTAATAAAAACAGCTTGGTACTGGCATAAAAACTGACATGTGGACCAATGGAACCGAACTGAAGACCCTGACATTAATCCACACATGTATGAACACCAACTTTTGACAAAGAAGCCAAAACTGTACAATGGAAAAAAGAAAGCATCTTCAACAAATGGTGCTGGCATAACTGGATGCCAACATGTAGAAGATTACAAATAGATCCACATCTGTCACCATGCACAAAACTTAAATCCAAGTGGATCAAAGACCTCAACATAAATCCAGTTACTCTGAACCTGAGAGAAGAGAAAGTAGCAAGCAATCTTGAACGCATTGGCACCGGAGATCACTTCCTAAATATAATACCAGTAGCACAGACACTGAGCACAACAATTAATAAATGGGACCTCTTGAAACTGAGAAGCTTTTGTAGGGCAAAGGACATGGTCAATAAGACAAAATGACAGTCTACAGAATGGGAAAAGATCTTCACCAAGCCCACATCTGACCGAGGGCTGATCTCCAGAATATATAAAGAACTCAAGAAATTAGTCATCAAAATACCTAACAGTCCAATTAAAAATGGGCTATAGAGCTGAACAGAGAATTCTCAACAGAAGAAGCTCAAATGGCTGAAAGACATTTAAGGAATTGCTCAACATCCTTAATCATCAGGGAAATGCAAATCAAAATGACTCTGAGATACCATCTTACACCTGTCAGAATGGCTAAGGTCAAAAACACTGAAGACAGCTTATGTTGGAGAGGATGTGGAGCAAGGGGAACACTCCTACACTGTTGGGAATGCAAGCTTGTACAACCACTGTGGAAATTAGTATGGCGCTTTCTCAGAAAATTGGGACTCAACCTCCCTCAAGACCCAGCTATACCACTCTTGGGCATATACCCAAGGAATGCTCAATCATACCACAAGGGCACTTGCTCAACTGTGTTCATAGCAGCACTATTTGTAATAGCCAGAACCTGGAAACAACGTAGATGCCCTTCAACTGAAGAATGGATAAAGAAAATGTGGTACATATACACAATGGAGTTCTACTCAGCAGAGAAAAACAATGACATCATGAGGTTTGCAGGCAAATGGATGGAACTAGAAAATATCATCCTGAGTGAGGTAACCCAGTGTAGCTGGAGTTATCTCCAGTCCCACCTGGGCCGGCAGCCACCAGACTCAAATAAACAAACAGACACTTATATTATTTAAACTCTTTGGCCTAATGGCTCAGGCTTCTCGCTATCTAGTTCTTACATCTTAAATTAACCCATTTCTATCAATCTATCTACACCTTGCCACGTGGCTCGTGGCTTACCGGTACCTTACATCTTGCTCCTCATGGCAGCCCTGCCTCAGCCTTCCACCTCCCAGCATTCTCCTCCTCTTTGTCCCGCCTACACTGTCCTTCCTGCCTGGCTATTGGCCAATCAGTGTTTTATTCATCAACCAATCATAGCAACATGTATTCACAGCACACAGGACGTCCCACAGCAGCTCAGACTCAGAAAGACAAACATGGTGTGTACTCACTCATAAGTGGATACTAGATGGAAAGCAAAGGATAACCAGACTCCAACT
Source organism: Peromyscus melanophrys (assembly GCA_902168415.1). NCBI lineage: Eukaryota > Metazoa > Chordata > Mammalia > Rodentia > Cricetidae > Peromyscus > Peromyscus melanophrys. The sequence continues at coordinate 30,913 of CABHPR010119024.1, forward strand.
CACAGCTCCAGGGAGGCTAGCTAGCAAGGAGGACCCTAGGAAGGGTGTATGGATCGTCCAGCGATGGAGAAAGGGTCAGGAGAAAGAGAGCTTAGGGGAGCGGGAGGTCCTAGCTGGATCAGGAACAGAGTGGGAGAACAAGGAAAGAGATACCACGATAAATGAAGACACCATGGGAATAGGAAGAAGCAGAGTGCTAGGGACGTCTCCAGGAACCCACAAAGATGACTCCACTATAGAATACTGGCAATGGTCGACAGGGTGCCTGAGCTGACCTACTCTGGTGATTGGATGGCCGAATACCAGAAATGTCATCATAGAACCCTCATCCAGTGACTGATGGAAGCAGATGCAGAGATCCATGGCCAAGCCCTAGGCGAAACTCCAGGAGTCCAATCAACGTGAGAGAAGAGGATTATATGAGCAAGAGATATCGAGACCATGAATGGAAAAAGTACAGAGACAACTAGCCAAACTAGTGGAAACACA
>CABHPR010119025.1:0-20644 GCA_902168415.1 Peromyscus melanophrys
TAACCATAGACTAGGTAGTTCAGATGTGATGGTCTCTACTTGCTTAGCTTAAAAATTACTCACTAGTGTTTATTCACTGCTTACATGAAGCAAATTAAAATAATCTGTTTTGAAATCCCTTACTGTTAATAGAAATTATTCTGCTAGCAGTACACTTTGATCAAAATGTTTAACACGAAGGAACATAGAAAACAAACATGAATATTAAGCACCAAGTCTTTGCAACATTCATTTCCTTGCTAACTTTTATTAATATGTGCTTGTCTGTAAAGCATGCACATTTAGCTCTCTGCTCTTTATGCTCATAGCATTTTATCTTGTCCCATACACCTACCTATAAGGAGAGAAAAACAAAAAACCAAATCACTTTGATACTGTCCTTTGGATGAATGTTAAAATAGTCACGTGGCTGTTGTGTTTGTAGGAGTGCAGAGCCTGTGGTGGGCACTAGCTGGCTGCTGTGAGGATGTATCTGTGAGTGTGTGTGATGGTGCAGTGTGGGGAAGGAAGGAGGAATTAGTTATGCCTGCTGAGAGTTGGCTACAGTAAATGTACGTTCAAAGGAAAGAGCAACACACTTGTATCAGAAACTGACTCTTCCCTTTATTGCGCTGGCCATCTTAGAAGGGGTGGGGGTTATACTTTAATTAACCCAGCTGAGTGTAGCAGATGGGGTAGAATGTCTCGCAGCGATAAAGCAATTCAGAAATGGCACCAGATGTTGGAAGCTGTCCCTGGTGGTGTTTGAGTGCTGCCCAGATGTTGCAGTCCCACCTGGCTAGTTTCTAGGCACTGCAGGCCACGCAGCTGTGATGTAACCTGTGTCGTGGTCACATAACACTAAAAGCACTGTCATTGAGCTGCTGCTCTAGACTTCTAAGGTTCTGATTCTTAGGAGGTGAAATCTTAAGAATGAAAATAAAGCCAGCAGCTTAAAGTTTTAGATCTTAAATCTCTTACCTTTGTAGTGTACAAATTGCGAAGGAGATTGACTCAGTGACTATGATTTTGCCATTTTAAAAAGGAGTTTAGCAGTAGTAACAAGGGCTGACAGGTTGGCTCAAATTACACAGATGTGATGACCTGAATTTGTCCCTGCATCCTGACCTATAACCTCTTCATGTGTGCCAGAGCATATGTGCATGAGACACACACACACATACACAGACACACAGACACACAGACACACACACACACACACACACACACACACACACGCACAATAATAATAATAATAATAATAATGAATAAGTAAGTAGTAGCAAAAAGCTCATTTTCCCCATATTTTTTTTAAAAAAAAAAAATTTAATCTTTCGTGGAGTGAGCAAGAGGGAAAAGAAGACTTCCCAGCGAACATTATCACACTGAGTTTTCTCCCATTATATGTCTAAATTGATTTCAAGTTTTTTCTCAAGATTTTGTTTTAAAACATAGAAATGTAAGCCAGGCAGTGGTGGCACATGCCTTTAATCCCAGCACTCAGGAGGCAGAGGCAGATGGATTTCTGTGAGTTCAAGGCCAGCCTGGTCTACAGAGCCAGTTCCAGGACAGCCAGGCTACACAGAGAAACCCTGACTTGAAAAACAAACAAAACAAAACAAAAACTAACAACCTTGAAATATGGGGGCAGGAGAAATGACTCAGTGGTTAAGAACATACACTGTTCTTACAGAGGATCCAAGTTCAGTTCCCAGCACCCACAGCAACTTCAGTTTCAAGGAGATCTGATGCCCTCATCTGACCTCCTTGGGCACCTGCATACATGTGGCAGACACTCACATAGACACATACACACAAATAAAAGTAAACATTATTTTAACTTTGAAATGTACAGACTTCCCTCATGAGTGTGTCTAGTTCTTTGTTTCATGGTTTGCTCTGTACCATTTGTGAAAGAGGATATACAGTCAATTGTTTTTCTGGTTTTAACTCTGACATGGAATTTTCACTTTTTGGTGGTGGCTAAATGCATAAAAATACATCTGATAGTAAAGATTTTAAATCCCATGTGAAGATGTACAGATTCAGAATGGCTGTTCTAACTGTATAAAAAGTTCATTGAGATACATGGACATTAGGTCTGGTTAATTTCAGTGTGGGGGGGGGGTGGGGAGAGGGAGAGGGAGAGAAATAAAGTTTTAACAAATCGGGGAAGAAATATCAAAGTCTGAGAGTCCAAGAACCATGCCTGGGAGAACCACAGGTGAGCAGGCCAGCTTGTATGATGGTCACGGGCCTCTCCCGTGGCATATTTTTGTGTATTGCTTGAAAAGGATTCCTGAAATTGCTTATAATTGTTCCACAGCTCAAGCAGTTGAAAACATTGTTCCTATTTTTGCCTTCTAGGAGGATCAACTGATTTATTCGGGGGATTTGCTGACTTTGGCTCAGCTGCTGCATCAGGCAGTTTCCCTTCCCAAGGTATGAGATGATTTGATTGTCCACAACCAAAGGCTGTTAAAAAACTATCAGAAAAGTTCACACACACAGCTACTAGTCAGCATTTTTAATCCCGGTGGTATTTATAATTCATAATTCCCAATCCATTTGTCCACAAGATAAATTGGGTCAGTGTCTTAGGTATGCAAGATGAGTCAACTTAGTTGTATACTATTCAGGCTAAGCCAACAGAAACTACCCATATTCATAACACACTCTTGTTTAATTTTACAGGGATGAGTGTAAGTACACGGGGTCTCACTTGAGAGCAAAAATACAGTAATTAGTGTTTCCCTTAGCTGACCTGACTTTCCAGGAATGAAAATGGGCAGCTTTCTCAAGCTAAGGATAAACACCCCCTATCATGGTTCCTATATAGATATTATGTCTGTAGAGATATGTAGAGTGTAAACTGAGGTCCTTATGTCTTTTTCCTGCAGGTTGTGAAGGAATTGTGATATTTTTTTTCATAGAATCTAGGTGGCCCACAGTGTGAGCAAGCACTTAAAAAATAGCTTTAAGAATCAAAAGCATGAGGGGTAGGGGAGAAATGATATGTAACTGAGTTAGTGTTACTCTTCAGTTCTTATAGACTCTATTGCTGCTATAATGAGCTGGATTAAATTTCATATTGAGTAATATCTATGTAAGTTCATAGAATATTTAGGAAGGAAAATGCACAACTTTGTTGTAGTTTGCATTATTTTGACAACCTCCTTCTATAAATTCCAAGTGTTTCCCCCAAAACTAGAGTTGTTGTGTAATTAACTGCTTCCTTCTGGAAGTGTGACAGCACCTTTCCAAGGCTGGTACCTTACTGTGGGCACATCCAAGTGGAAGAGAAACAAGGTAAACATGGCCTAGTTGAACAGGCTCCCTGGGTAATCCTTGACTTTTTTATGTATATGAAGTTGTCTAGTATGCAAATAACTTGAATATGTTAGTTCAGCCTTCTCGTACATCTCTATCCATATATGTGTGATTAATACAGTCTGATCACCACCGCACAGGGGCTGAACCCACAACAGTGATTAATCATTTCTGAACAGTGTCTGCACCTCTTGAAATCTTGTCCTTGCATGATTAATCATCTCAGTGCTGAGTTTTCAGATGGGCAACATGGTTTGCCCGTTTCCACTCATATTCTGCTTAATGGATCCTGCAAATAGAAAATGAGGGTAAAGTTTATGTTCATTCAGCACCTTTACTTAAATGGTTTTAAAACATCTAATAATCAAGAACTAATTGGAAAAATGGTTAATACAGTGTCTTGTAAAGATTAACAGCAGGTTATAGTAAAACCCTGAGTAAAGAATAGTGGCCCCGCTCTTACCTGAAACTGTCAGCAAGCCTGGGGTTTCTCACCTGAGGATGCTGCATATTAATACAGTAATAGAGGAGTACAGTCTTCCAGACATCATGTGACTGGTCTCCTGTACTTAGCATTGTGAGACAGTGCTGCTGGAGTGGTTACCGTTTAGCCTAGACATGTACCCCCAAACTGTGAAGACCGTGGGGCTGTGCTCTGACAGTTCCAGAGGATGGTCTCTAAGTGGCTGTTTCTTCACTTTCTGCTTTCTCAACTGCCACAGACTCCTGTTCATGCATTTGTCCCTTCCCAAAGGACAGGTGTATTTACTTGGAGTCATGTGTAGCCTAGTCAAAGGAATGTTTAAATATGACTTGCTTGTATAATCAGTGTGTTCCAGATAGTTAATGTTATGTATGCAGCTTTTCCAGAAGCCAGATGCAACATTTCTGTGTGGTGCCCTCATTTGAATTGTCCAAGTTATTACAAAGGAATACTATCCAACCTCAGATGATGCTGCATATGCTGTTACTCCATCTTTACAGTATAGATTTAAGTCAGGTCTAGAGGAGCTAGCTGGTTAGCTCAGGTTTAAAGTTGCTTTTTACTAGTTTGTCTCTGGAATGTGTGAACTCTTCCTGATTACTTTCTAATGCTAGCTTGAGGTGTTAGCTTTCCATCTCTGTGAGAGGACACTTGAGAAGACTGCTTGGAAGAAGCTTATCTGGCTAACAGCTTCAGAGGCTCCGGGGTCAGCTGTTCTTGCTGTGGTAGAAAGGCTGGTATCGTTAGAGTGGAGGCAGAGAGACTGCCAGGAAAGGGCCATGACAGAATATACCCTTCAGAGGCATACCCTTCCTCCAGCCAGGCCCCACCTCTGAATGGCCTACTCTGCATGAACTCATCACTGGACTGGCCCATTGATAAACTTAGCACAATTATCACCTCTTGGTGCCTCAAACTGCAGACCAAGCCTTCAATATGTGCCCCTTCAGATTGCATTAAATTCAGACTAACCTGACTTCCCCTTGCTAATTAGTGACATACACTGAGCAGTCAGCATGCTGGAGGTCAGTCTAGGTGGTAGCCCTTGTGTTGTCCATGGAAACAAAAGCAGAGTCAGAACTTCTAACAGAAATTTATTAAATGCTCACACTTTGCTGTATTAGCTTTTTATCCTTCATGATTTCTGTTTCGTTCTTAATAAATTTTATATCATGAACTTGGGGTTTCGGCAGTTAGGTAGATATTAACTGCAGCTGGATTTCTCTTTGAACCTTCTGAACGATGAGCAAAGATGGGGCTCTCTGACTGTGGAGTTGTCCTTCCTCCCAGCAGGAAGTTAGCCAGTGTAGAATTTCCTCCCTTCTTGAGTCCCGCGTGTTTAACTATTGCAGACTTGGTTGGAGTCATTTCATGGTGCTTTTTGTGTATCATGAACAGACCTGCCAAGAGGTAGGTTTTACTTGGAGAGTTCTAACTCCTTTCTCTGCCACCTTGTTAGGACTCTTGGAATATTCATGGGAAAGGATGATGTCCAGATGGGATGGGGCTCACAGATGCTGACCTGTGCGGGCTCCTGTCAACTTCAGTTAGTTGCAGTTTGTAGAGCATGCATTCGCTCTGTGCACTTCCGAGTGCTCCTTACCCTGCCTTCCTTCTGTCTTGGTAACAGCTACAAGTGGGAATGGAGACTTTGGTGACTGGAGTGCCTTCAACCAAGCCCCATCAGGCCCTGTTGCTTCCGGCAGTGAGCTCTTTGGCAGTGCCCCACAGCCTGTGGTAGAACTCATCAGTGGCTCACAGCCAGCTCTAGGCCCACCTCCTGCTGCCTCAAATTCTTCAGACTTGTTTGATCTTATGGGCTCATCCCAGGCAACCATGACGTCTTCCCAGAGTATGAATTTCTCTCTGATGAGCACTAACACTGTGGGGCTTGGTTTGCCCATGTCAAGATCGCAGGTAAGTTGTCTGCTTCCCTTGGGAATTGTTATTGCACCTGTTAAGATGTCTAATAGGATGATGGGTTAGTGTAAGACAACAAGAAACCCTCCTTCCCATAGCCCGCCGTGGACCTGAACCCCATTAGGTGATACATGACTGCACAACAGAGGTCGGGGCTGTGCCTGTTTATGTGTGTTCTAAAGGGCAAGCCTTCTTACCTGCTTACAGTCCCTAAAATAACAAGCATGGTGCCTGGAACAAAGACATGCTGAAATCTGTTGGGTCACAAAATTGTTTTGGGGGAACGGATACTTTGTTTGACCCATGGAAAATAGTAAATTCCAGTTCTGTCTTTAACAAAGTATCTCTGTACATCATTGCTCATGTAGAAAATCATTGTCTTGATGATGAATGTTACCCCTGTTCTGGGCCTATTGTCCACCTTCATTTTCATAAAGGAAAACTAGCGAGAGTTTTTTAATTCACATTTCAAGCGTTAAATACAAATTGCATAACAGTAGAATTTGAACAGACCGAGGTGGAAAGTGTCTGGGTTGTACCTGGAACTTGCTAGCTTTGACTGAGTTACTGCTATGTTTCTGATGCTAATCACTTGTTTTAATGCGTAGATCCTCATCCTTGGGGTATTGGGATGAAGGAGGGGAAGAAAGAAGCAGAAAGGTGACTGTGAAAGGGCCGGTGGCTTGCTTTCAGCCTCCGTTGTCCTTCTCTGACCCTTTGCCGTGGTAGTTTTCTTCTCCCGTTCCTGTCCTTGTTTCTGTCCCTTTTAAGATTCTCCTTAGTAGCCACCATGCACCTCTGCTTCTTTCTCCTGAATTTCTTCTGTTGGCCCCTGTGTGTATCGAGTGCCACTGGTGGTGCTCACTCGAGGCAGGAGAGGTGCACAGAGCTTGGGCTTTATAATAACCATGAGCAGACGGGCCTGCGTTCTCTTTTGCATGGCTCCATTTCCACCTGTCCACCTTCAGTTGTGCTAGCCTGGCAGGTGGGTCTTTGCTGCCCGCCCAGGTGCTGCCCTTTGGAGTGTGCTCAGTAAATCTGTTTTCCTGGGGGTCAGGGGCTATGTTAACCTGAAGTTGGTGATTGCCCTGGGCATTTTTCAGAGATAGTGGCTTCTAGAGAACTGGGCATTGGGTTACTGGAGAATACCCAAGTCTTCAGAGGGCTCCATTTAGGAAGTATCCCAGAGCATTGAAGTCATTAACATAAGGCATCCAGTTATTTGATATTATGTGATGAAGTTGTTGTCTGATAACTGAGCAGCCGGTGCTTGGTTTCTAGAACATACTTTTCTTTTCCAGCCTCTGCAGAACGTTAGTGCAGTGCTGCAGAAGCCTAACCCTCTCTATAATCAGAATGCAGATATGGTCCAGAAGTCGGCCAGCAAAACCCTGCCCTCTACTTGGTCTGACCCCAGTGTCAACATCAGCCTAGACAACTTACTACCTGGTATGCAGCCTTCCAAGCCCCAGCAGCCATCACTTAATACAATGATTCAACAACAGAGTAAGTTACCTCAAATACCCCATCTGTGTTTCACATCTTTTGCATTAAAATAAAAATCGATGATGTCCACTGGGGACAGGTGGGGGTGTATGTGAAGATAACCGTATTCACCTAGGATTATCTGCTTAGTGTTCACTTGGTTCCCTCCTACCAGCACACTGACTCTGTATTGTGCTTCTTATATGATAAGATTTATGAGTTCTAAGGCCCTAATCTCTAAAATAAAAATACTTCTGAGTGCAGTGCATGCCATTAATCCCAGCAGTTAGGAGGCTTAGGAATTCAAGGACTGCCTGAACTACATGGTGAGACTGAATTAAAAACCCGGCACTGAGATATAGCTCGATGGTACAACTCTTGGCTAGCATTCTTACAGCAGTGGACTCTCCATAGTGATCCAAAATAAAAAGTTGTTTTTTCCAAAATTACCATACAGCTGTTGTTGCAAACAAAACCATCTGAACTCCCCAGCTCAGGGCCCCGTGCTTCATGGATGTTGTCTTCTCCCAGTGTGCTGAGTGATAATCTGGATGTCTATACTGTTGTGTTTCTTACTGTTATCATTTAACAACATTAATATGATGGTTTTTCCTATGTTGAACATTTTCAGAGAAAAATGATTTTTAGATTTTCCCCTCATACCAGTGTGCACAGCTCATTTAAATTAAGTTCAACTTTTTTAAAAACTATAACTAGAAAAATTTGTATACATTCCGTACATCTGCTTTTTCCTTCATATAATATTTTGAGTCAACAAATATAAACTTTAAGACTTAACGGTAGACACTGGCTTTTGACAGTTGTAAGATAGGATTCAGCAATGGATTTTGTAGGGGTGTTTTGGGGTCATGTTTTTGTCTCTAGGAGACCAAGGCAACATCTGCTGAATATCTGTTGAATGTAACCAGGACAAATTAATTGACTTCGCTCAGTGCATTTCGAAGTACTGACAGTCTTATTGTTCTGCTCTGTGAGCCTTAAGGACTCAGTCTAAGGAAAAGTCATTTGTTTTTCCCCTTTCTTCTGGTAGATATGCAACAGCCCCTGAATATGATGACTCAGAGCTTTGGAGCTGTGAACCTCAGTTCTCCATCAAACATGCTTCCTGTCCGGCCACAAACTAACCCTCTGATGGGGGGACCCATGCCGATGAACATGCCCAGTGTGATGACAGGCACCATGGGAATGGCCCCTCTGGGAAACGCCCCAGCGATGAGCCAGAGCATGGTGGGCATGAACGTGAACATGGGGATGTCAGCCACAGGGATGGGCTTGACGGGCACAATGGGAATGGGTATGCCCAACATGGCCATGCCTTCTGGAACTGTGCAACCCAAGCAAGATGCCTTTGCAAACTTTGCCAACTTTAGCAAATAAAAGATTATAAAGCAGCAAGTGGAAGAAGAATGTGTAGCTGCAAATAGGTGATGTTGGGATGGAAAAGGCTAAGCAGTTCCCTTTTCTTTTATCAGTTAATTAAATAGCCCACAGAAAGAACCAAAAAGTCTGATGTAGAAAGTGAAGTGTCTGGTGTTTGAGAAGCAACACAAGAGCACTTCAGGCGAGGCAGCCAGGATCGTTTTCCCCAGTGAAGGTGCGCCACTGACGGGGTGAGGAGCCCTGAAGGCCTTTCTGAGTCCAGAGCCCATGTCACAGGATAGTCTGCGGGAGGACCGGCACAGGGCTGAGTCAGTGTGCTCCACTCTAACTTGACACTTTGCTTTCCCTGAGGAACTTGATTTTTCTGTCCCTCAATCGCCTTGTCATAACTGGGTCTGTTCCTTTAGTACTACTCTCGAGTCCATATATGAAATCATTAAAGTTGGATGATCAGTTTTTTATAAAAATATATATTTTTGTCCAAAAAAAAAAAAAAGGCATACATATGTGATTATGGCTAAATCAAAGGTAACCTGATGTATATACTTTTGCCAAGGTTCCAGCAACACTGCTGACATACCATCCGAGTTTTCATGGAATTGAACCTCTTCCCACAGCTGGTAACAGCTGGAGAGTTCACCCACGTCTCCTTCTGTAATCACCCTGTGCAGAACTGGGAGACCCTTTTTTTTCAGGCCTGCTCTGTGGTTTCCTTTAAAAGATGGAGAAGGCAGACCTCTTGTGTGGTGTTTGTTTGGGGCAGTGGTTGATCTCTGCGCAGTGATGGACTTGGCAAAGCTGCTTCCTGCGTATCCTTGTAGCCATCATTCAAGTCAGAAACAGTCAAAAGAGAAAATATTTATTTTTATCTTTTCTGGTGTCTTTTCAAAAAATTGAAAGGTAAAAATGCATTAAAACCTTAAGTTAAATATAAATGTTAGGACTCAGCAATGTTCACGTTTAGATTTTATACAGTATTTGTTTTGTTTGGGTTTTGAGTGTCTATAATACGGCATTAGCAATATGGTTCCAATAGAAGTTCGATATATATTATTAAAGGAGACCTGTAGCAGTCAGAGATTTTATTGATCCAATGACAAATAAAGGAAATTAATTAAAATTTTTTTGTTTTCCTGCTGTGATTCTGCATTAAGCTCACATGAAAATCATGATGCTAGAGTTTGGAATGCAAAATTAAATGTTTCAACCTCAAGCTGGGAATATTTTTTAAAATAAATACTATAAGTATCAAATTATTACCTCCCCACTTTATGTTGGAAATTTTTTTATTCAATTGATACAACTTTGTTTCCATTGTATTCATGATGTTCTGTTATATATAACATTAAAACGTTCATTAAAATCAACGTGGAACTGCCTCTTCTCTCCACTAGACGCGAGGCCATTTGGGGAAAAATAATTATAATTTGGGCAAAGTAATTTTTATAAATAATTTAAAATTATTTAATGACTTCTGTATTCTTTCCTATCAGGCTCTGCTGTCAGGAATTAAACATGAAGCAGCAGAGACACCCTGCCCCGCTCTGCTCTTGCTAATGTCCCATCTACAACATTTCTAATTAGGCAGAAATCCATGTACTTCAGCTAAGTGGGAAGGAAAAGTGATTCATTTGCTGAATAAGAGATGAGAGAGGGTGTAATTAGCTGACTGCGGTTTTTAATCTTTCAACAATTCTGTGTGTTTAAATTAGTTTCAAAGAATGGGAGCTTTCAAATGTTGTTACTTCAGAGCGATCCAGCCAACCTCTGCTGAAGACAGGGGTAGGCTGTCTTCATTTACGCTTGAACCCTATAATCTTAGTTTATTTTTAATTAAGAAGTATGTCTTCACTTTCTCAAATATATCTAGTTCTTAAAGGAAGTAAATATTTTATACCTGAGTGTGTTTTTGCTGCTGTGGGTTTGGGTTTTGGTTTTTCTGATAGCATTTACTTCAACACATTTTTACAGCCCCTGCTTTTCTTTATTTCTCTGAGGACATGAAGGACCCCTTCCCCTTTCTCGTTGGGCCTCAACACTTAGTTTGCCATCTCCAAAGTAGTATTTGTTTCAAAACCCACCACAGAGAAAGGCTAAGTGTGCCCTCAGTGAAGGCCTGTCCAGTTGGTTTTTCCTTTTGAGATAGTCTCCCTGCAACGCCCCACCCGCCCGCCCGCCTCAAACATCTTAGCCTCCTGAATATGGGATTACAGGTATATGTCACCACACCTGCTTGGGGCCTGTTTACCTAAGGATTTGGATCTCTTTAGTCCATAAGTTATGTAATGAGGAAAGTTACCTAGCAGTGGATTCACAGACACTCCAGGGTCCATTTTTGTGGCTTTCTCTAGATCTGTTTTCCCTTCTCTCATAGCTTTAAGAACCATAAAAGAGGAGCCCGTGAGTTGGCTCAGTGGGTAAAGGCACTTGCTACCACACCTGATGACTGAGTTCTAGCCTTAGGGCCCACATGGTGGAAGGAGAGAACTGAGTCCCACAAGTTGTCCTCTGACCTTCACACAGACACACACACACACACCCCTATATTCATTCACATGTATGCAAAATAAATGTATGTAATAAACACACGTAAGAGCCCAGTGAGACGGCCAGTAAAGCACTTGTCCCTCCAGCCTGTCGACGAGTTCCACCCCTAGAACCCACTAAAGGTGGACTGTGAGAACTAACTCCACACTTGGGCTGTGGCCTGGGTGCCCACACACACTACTCATATAATCATGGGGGGAAATACAGTTTTTTGAAAGTCATGAAGTGGATGGAGTGCTCTTTGCTGTACTTCATTCAGCTTCCCTTTGTTCAAAACTTCCGAATTAGGGGCTGGAGAGATGGTGGCTCAGCAGCTCCAACTGCTTTTGCAGAGGGCTCGAATTGGGTTCTCAACACTTGGCCAGCTCACAGCCACCTGTAACTCCAGTTCCAAGGCATTGGACGCCCTCTTCTGGCCTCCACGGGTACCTGTGTGCATGTGCACATACACAGAGGCAGGAGCATACCCAAAAATACAATCAAACATCTAAATTACCTTGGTGCTCTGTTAGCTTGGGTGTAGTCACAGGAACTGGGCCCTGCAGTTAACTTACATTTGAAAGTAGGGGTCGGTGCTTTACTTCCATGTCAGACACTCATGAAATGGTAAATTTCTTTGGCGGCTTTCCATGCTTTCTGGTCTTTATACTGTCTATAATGGTCAGTCATCATGATACAGTTTTATAGCTAAGGTAGTAGGAAGTAAAACAAAATTTGTGTCGGACATGGAGACATGTTAAAGGAATAAACTGACTCTCAGAAATAAACTGGCTACTTGTTTCAGCTCTCCTGGATGGCTGCGTGGTGATATAGGAAGACCCATTTGCTTGGAGCTGGCTCTGATGGTGCAAGCCTGTAATCCCAGCTAGTCTGGAGACAGGCAAGAGAGTCCAGGTTCAAAGCCAGACTGGCAACTTGGACTATCTCAAAACGTTAAAAAGGCTGGTGGAAGGTGTGAGGCTCTGGTTTCAATCTCCAGTGCCAATAATAATAATAATAATAATAATAATAATAATAATAATAAGAAGAAGAAGAAGAAGAAGAAGAAGAAGAAGAAGAAGAAGAAGAAGAAGAAGCAGAAGCAGCAGCAGCAGCAGCAGCTAGCATTTCTGTGCTCTGATTCATTTTTCTAAAATAAAGTCCCTAGACTTGCTTCTTAGTGATATAAAACAACTCCACTCCACAGTGGGTGGGGGGACCCACCTGCTCTGGGTGTGCCTCTGCCTCCTGCCTTAACTTATGCAGATGTCTTAGACACCAACTCTAGTTTAGCCTGTTGCTCTTTGCTGCCTTTACCACCTCCTGTGATGTCACTTACTGGACACAGCAAAATCCCGACATTCCTAAAAGCAACGTTATTCAGAAAGCCCAAGTGTCTGTCTTAGGTTGGTTTCTGTAATAACTGAGAATTGTGCTGCCGTCATGAACTTCACACCACTTTTTAAATTTTTTAACTGTCAAAGGAATTGTCACTGAGGCATGTATTTACCATGGACATGCAGGTGTCTGGGAGAGAGCTGCTCAGTGTGCTTTTGGTCTTGAGAGCTGCACAATATTTCCTGCTTGTTTACCTACTTTTGAGGCAGACCTGCATGTACCCCAGGCTGGTCTCCAACTCACTATGTAGCCCAGGATAGCCTTGAGCATGTGCTCATCCTGTCTCAACCTCCTCCAAATTAGCGTCACAGGTGTGTTCCACCACACCAGCCCTGGCTTTCATTAGCTGTAGAGATCGCAGATCTGTTATTTGATTGAATTCTTAGAATTTTGCTTACCAAGATTTTGCCCTTCTAATATCCAGGTAAGTGATTACATATAAAAATCAAAGGAAGAAAATAAAACCCATGAAAGAGGAGTTTTTATTTACCTCTAACTCACTGTGGCCATGATTCCTGTCTTCCTTTAAGGCCATAGGTGAGGGTTGGCCTCCGGACAAATCTGATGTTTAGCTTCCCAGAAATGTGGGAGCAATCTGAAGTCCTCCTGATGGGCAAAAATGGGCTTCGTTTCTTGAAATAACTCAGGCAATATGAGAACTTACTTTTTCTTTTTCTTTTTTTTTTTTAGCTTACATCTTGAAACTATAGTCTTTAAATACCCCAGGCACATGTGTTTCTTAGTTTATAATGAGATAGGGTGGTATATGAAGCTATGTGGTTCCAAGATCCCTTTACAATAAACCATAAAAAGGAAGACCTCAAAACCCTTTGCACCTGTGGCTGCTGCAGTCACTCACCAGTAGTACTAAAATGTGTGCTCTGGGCAGAGCCACTTGTCCACTCAGGTCCCTTCATTCTCGAGGCTGGTGGAATACTGTCTCCTTACCATAAAGAATAGGCAAGACAGAAGAAGAAAAAAAAGTGAGTCTCCCAAGCAAAGGCAGTTGTGATACACCCAATTGCCCATGGGTTTGCCATGGAAAGGTAATGCCACCTGGAAATCCTCATCTTATAGCTTCATTTGGAAACTAATTTGTAGTGTAGATATACAGAATTCATTTTTGGTGACTAGAACATTAAAAATGTGATGTTCTAGATCTTAACCTGTAGATTTTATTAAACATTATCTTTGAGACAAGATCTCACTTAAGTTGCCCAGTCTTAATGAACTCACTTTGTAGCTGAGGTAGGCCTTGGATCTGCAATCCTGGCTTACTTATTTTTGAGATTGAATGTCTTGCTATATTGCCCAGGCTGGCCTGAAACTCATGATCCTTTTGTTTAAATCTCCCCAGAGCTGGGATTACAGGTGCATGCTGCTTTTTTTTTGTTTGTTTGTTTGTTTTTGTTTTGTTTTGTTTTTGTTGTTTGTTTTTTGGAGGGGGTGGTGCAGGTGTAGACCAGGCTAGCCCTGCCTCTTCCTCCCGGGTGCTGGGATTAAAGGTGTGTACCACCACACTCAGCTTTTCTCTTTTTTAAATGCAACTGAAATTAGATAGTAGACTAGATCCCAGTAGTTGTATTTTTCCCATGATATTTTTACTTTTGTAGTTACCACAAATTTAATAAGCCCGACTCTTCTGAACTAGGAAGTAAGACTTCAGTATTGTAAGGTCCTTCCAAACCACAAAACCACTCACCATTTGTTAGATGTACTTGTTCAGACTTAACCATGTGCCTGTGTCTGCCCTACCTCAAGTCCTGTGCTGTGCCGTTGCAACAGAAACATGGCCATGAGACCACCAGGGGACATGTGGGCAAGGGTTCAGTGGGCCACCAGGGACATGCGGGCAAGGGTTCAGTGGGATGAAGGGAGGTCATGGTGCAGTCTTCAGTGAACTGTAACAGGCAGAACTGCTTGTAACTAGGGAAACCCGCTGAGAAGGAAGAGTTGAAAGAGAAGGAGGCAGCTATGCTCAGTGAGACAAGAGGCTGGTCCCAGAACAGAAGGTGCCAGAGGGAGAAC
Organism: Peromyscus melanophrys; assembly: GCA_902168415.1. Lineage (NCBI taxonomy): Eukaryota > Metazoa > Chordata > Mammalia > Rodentia > Cricetidae > Peromyscus > Peromyscus melanophrys. The sequence continues at coordinate 14,552 of CABHPR010119025.1, forward strand.
CAACAGCCAGAGTTTGGTGAATGTGGACAGAGCCCAACGGAAGAGTAGAATAGAGAGGTAAGATGGGCTTAGCAAGTACTCCACTCCTTAGGAGTTCCTCACAGAGGACTATCAACCTGGAATATTAGGAAGCATCCCCACCCCCACCCCTTTCTGTCACTAGGGCTGACAGTGGGCTGGGGACGGAACTCAGTGGCAGAGTGCATAAAGCCCTGGTCCTCATAAACCAGGCAAGGAGGCTGAAGACAAGAGTCCATTGTCATCCTTGGCTACATACAAGTTCAAAGCCAGCTCGGAATAAATACATGAGACACTGTCTAACAAGGGGAGAGAAGGCTCACTTCACTTGGCCTTTAAAAGACCAGTGGAAATTTGTATGGTATACTTCGATATTTGCTGTTAAACAACAAATGCATTGACAGTTAATTGTGCATGAAGGGTATGGATTACTTGCATGTAAGGGGCCACTATAAAAGCCAGTTGAGTATTTCAAATGATAATGTTCATGTGTCTATTATGGTCAAAGAGTGTGTTCACGGTCATTTCTTCTCTGATTTGCATAACAGCCCCAAGCTAAGAAGGCAAGACAGTCATTATCTCTTCTTTACAGGTGAGGAAACATGACTTGGGAGGCCACAGTCTTTAGGGAAAAGGCCATGGCTTCCAGTCCCTGGAATTCCCATTCCAGTTCATTCCACTTTCCTTCATTACTTGTTTATTAGTATTTCAGGCATTGTACAGTCCACAGGGAGATTGTCCACTTTCTCTTGCGCACCCCTGACCACTTGGTCCCCAAATGCTCCACACACAATACACAACTGGTAAATATTTGTTAACTTGTGTAATACGTGTGTGTGTGTGTGTGTGTGTGTGTGTGTGTGTGTGTGTGTACATGCATACTGTCACAGCATACTTGTAGAGGTCAACTTGTGAGAGTCAATTCTTTCCTTTGACCATGTGAGTTCTGGAGATCAAACTCAGGTTGTTAGGTTTGACAGCAAGCACGTTTACCCACAGAGCTACCTCACCAGACCTGAATGGAATATTCATATCATCTATTTGCGTTTTCTATAGGTCAGCAGTGGGAGATAAGCCTTATAGCAAATAAAAACCTACACAGTCTTCTAGAGGGAAATCTTTTTGTATGTTTTCCAGAAATGGACATGTTGAGGAATGTTATTTTAAGATGTGTTACTTTTGTTTATGTTGTATTTGTTTAACTCTGTGAAGCTGTGTTACTGTGCCTGTCTAAAACACCTGATGGTCTAATAAAGAGCTGAATGGCCAATGGTGAGGCAGGAGAAAGGATAAGCTAGCTGGCAGGCAGAGAGAAGAAATAGAAGGAGAAATCTGGGAGAAAAGAGAGTAGTAGCCAGAGAAGGAGGAGGACCCAGGGGCCAGCCACCCAGCTACACAGCAGGCCACGGAGTAAGAAACAAAGAAAGGTATACAGGAATAGAGAAAGATAAAAGCCCTGAGGCCAAAGGTAGATAGGATAATTTAAGTTAAGGAAAGCTGGTTAAAAACAAGCCAAGCTGAGGCCCAGCGTTTATAATTAAGTATAAGCCTCCATGTGTGATTTACTTGGGAGCTGGGTGGTGGGCCCCCGAAAAGAGCAAAAACAAACAACAACATGGACATATATCTTACACACACACATCATCATCATCATCATCATCATCATCATCAACCAAATCTAGAAAGCAGAAAACCCAGCAGATTCAGAGCAAGTTAACTCAAAGGTACCTCAAATGATCAAGAGATAGGTCATAAGTAAGCTGCAGGTGGAAGGTGGGTGGGGTTGGGTGGCTGTATGAAGGGATTCATTTCAGAAAGCACACAGTGGTTTCAAAAGCATGTGCATGCTTTTGTGACTCTTAACTCTGAGAAACAGAATTGAGAAGCCCTGTCACCAAGTCAGACTAGATAGGGAATTTCTACAGGTAAGGTTCTTCTTTTGTTTTTTGGTTGTGTTGTTGTTGTTGTTGTTGTTGTTGTTTGAGACAGGGTTTCTCTGTGTAGCCCTAGCTGTCCTGGATCTCACTCTGTAGACCAGGCTGGACTCGAACTCAGAGACTCCCTGGCTCTTCTTCCCAAGTGCTGTGATTAAAGGTGTGTGCCACCACTGCCGAGCTGGTAAGCATGTTCCTAAGACCATGTTTGAATGGGCATCGTTAAGAGCTTTAAAAAGCATTCAGACAACACTCAATCATTTGAGAACACCACTTTGATTACCGCTTGAGTTTATTTTTGGTGGATGGGGGTAGAAAATATAAAATGAAGTTTGAGCATGGATTACACACACATACACACACATACAAATTTTAAGATTGAATAAAAGAAATATTAAAGTACTTTGATTTTCCTTTACTTGGTTTATTAGTTTTGTCCTTCAGATCTAATCCCTATAATGAACCAATAAAGGATATTGTAACAGAAAAACAGTTGAGAACTTTGCATAACTGAGTGGTGGTGGCACAGCCCCAGCACTCATGAGGCAGAGTCAGGTAGATCTCTGGGTTCGAGGCCAGCCTGGTCTACAGAGTTAGTTCCAGGACAGCTAAATCTACACAGAGAAACTCTGTCTTGAAACAAACAAACTTTTCATACAGAGACCATTGAAAAGGCTCACTCAGTAGTAGGTAAAGACCCCAGGCGCCAAGTCTGAGGATCTGAGTTCGATCCCTGTGACCCGCATGGTGGAAAGAGGAAACTGACTTCTGCAAGTCATTCTCTGACCTCCACACATGGACCAGAAAATAGATGCCCACACACAAATAAAGTGTAATAATTTTTTTAAAAAGAACTTTTCATATCCTCTTAGTTCCTCTAATGTGTAATTGTGTTTCTCTGTGTACAGCACCTATCTGTGTATGCAATAAAAATGTTGGCTCTTAAATACTGGATCTTCACCCAGTTTTTAGTTGTCCCAAGAGTTCTTGGATTTGAATGATAAAAGGGTGCCATAAGGTGCCGCTTTAGTAATTAACCACTTCTTTAATAAAGCCTCAATTACTTTGTTTTCCTGATAAGGAGGGGGGAAAAAACTGTTCCAAGAGAGAGTTATATTCGACATCTGGGAACCTCCTAACAGCTGGCTACCTAATGAATATTCATCAGCCTGAGAGGCTGCAGACCATTAATAAACCAATAGATGTAAAGCAGAACCAATCTTTGTCAGCTTCAAATGAGATCGGACGCAATGCGCTGCAAAGTGTCACTGCCGCATTGAATTGAGTTTGAGAGGGTAATGATCCCATACTGTCTCTGTATCTCCTTGCTTTTAAAACCCTTCCAGACTGCTGGCTGTGTTTCCATGTACAACTTTGTTCCTTCCTGAGCGCCTAACAGGAAGCTTACAATGTCTGTGTTTTTTAAAAAAAAAAAAAAAAAAAAAAAAATTGTTCTCCTAAGCTACATGCTCATCACCAAGACTCTAAAATGAAGGCATCTCCACGAGAGAAAGGTAGGGGTGTGTCGACACCAAACTGGTTTTGTGTGTCTTCCTTTGAGCTAGAAAATTCTTAGAGTAAAACCTATGTACACAACAAGAAACTTGGGGCTGTCGTTCATTGGGTCCTTTTGAGGGACTCCCTCACTCTGCATGTAGGTGATGACCTGGACATTGATACGTGGAAGCCTAGGGTCAGTAGCACCTCCATGTGACACCTGTGTGCTCATGGGCAGGCTTCCCCTTTCCTGGGTGAGACAGACATGTTTCTGGAAGCCTTGTCTGGGATTATTTCCTAGGTGAGAGATGGGGTCTAGGAGACTCTGCATTTTTACAATCAAACATGAGCCCTTGGCTCTGTTCTCGTCAAAGTACTCAGCGGTTTGGGAGAGCATGGGATGAGAGGAAGAGCATTGACTCTTGGAGGCTCTTTCAGTGACCTTCTGTATTTCATCTGACTAATCTTCATTTGTAAAGACATGGTCTCATACAGTCCAGGCTGACCTCAAACTTCCCATGTACCTGAAGATGACCTTAAACTGACCCTCCCACCTCTGCTTCATGAGGACTGGGATTACAGGTTGGCACCACCGCACCCTCTTCACGGGCACTAGGTATCAAACCTAGGGCTTCATACAGGCTCATCAGCCACTCTGGTAACTGCACTACCTCTCCAGCACACCTTACCCTTCAACATATGGCAAAATGTATTTTGTCTTACGTGTATAACATGGTAAATATGTGTGTGTAAGTATATAACACTGTAACATTTACCTTTTTTTTTTTTTAAACTGGACAGTTCAGTGACATTGGAGCACTCTCATTGTCACCCAGCTGTCACAGTCACCCATCCTCTGAGGTTTTCATCTTCCCCAACTCTGTATCTGGGACACACTAACTTCCCACCGCATCTCACTCCTCTGAGCTGCTGGTGGCCACCACCCCACCCTCTGGCTCTCTGAGTGTGCTCTAAGTGTCTCATGTCAATTCGGTCATACAGTATTTGTCCTGTGTGACTGGTTCATCTCACTTAGCATAATGTCCTCCGGATTCACTCATGTTGTATCATGCCTCAGGATCTCACCCCTTTTTTAAGGCTGACTGCTGTTTGGTTGTATGTATCCACCATGTTTCATTTAAGAGCACTGGCTGCTCTTCCAGAGGTCTTGAGTTCAATTCCCAGCAACCACATGGTGGCTCACAACCATTTATGATGAGATCTGGTGCCCTCTTCTGGCATGCAGGCATACATGCAAGCTGTATGCATAATAAATAAATTTTAAAAAGAAAACAAACAAGCAAAACAAAACAAAAAACAACAAATAAAAAACCCAAAAACTAAATGTGCTTTAAAAAAAATTCTAAAAAAAATGTGGTGCATCTTGCATGTCCACTTGGATATTCTAGACCTAGGAAAATGCATGGCTTAAACCCAGGGAATAAAAGTAATAATGTTCATCCCTCCCTTACATTTACAGGATGACCTCCCCCACTTCCCCCTCCTCCTCCCCACTCCCTCCTCTCCTCTCTCCTCTTTCCTCCTCCATCGTAGATTGCAGCAGCAGGGACAGAATCCAAGGCCTTGTGCATGATGGGCAAGTCCTCTACTGAGCTACATCCCCAGAACTTCTTATAATATTATATTTGATTTCTTTCTCACTTTTGAAGATGGATGAGATGTTTGGTTGGTTTCAGTTGGGAGTGGGAATAAAGATGATGCAATCTTCTCTGTTGAGTTATATATTTATATTTATATATAGATATGATATAAAACCATCAACTGGTATCTTTCCTTCCCACTACCACCAATTCCCTCTGAGCTCAGAAGAGGTCTCTCTTAGTGGCCTCCTGGATGACATTCCCGTTTCTAGCCTCTCTTTCATTCTCAATATCATATTTACCTTCTTCCAGCTCAAAAATCATTAACGACTCTCATGCCCCGTGAGTCCAGCTGCTCAGTTATCGGGGACTATAGGGGTCCTGCCCCTCGATAGTCCCCTCCCAGGGTCCGGGAAGAATCTACAACCAGCTGATAATTAATCTTTGATGAAAAGAAATGAATCTAGTACACGAAACTCCTTAGTTCATACACTTTATTATTCTGTGATAGTTCTCTCTCTACACAGCTTCTATTCTGCTCTCATGTCTAGCTCCTTTCTTGCCTGATTTCTCTCTATATTTATCTACTGTCCCCTCTAGGTTCTATCTTAATTCCTTCATCTAGTTCTGTCTCTTCTAGGTTCTCATCCATCTAGTTCTTTCCCCTATCAGCTCCTCTCCCATCTCCTTCTCTCTCATCTGGCTCTTCCTCATCTTCCATCTCGTTCCTCTAGTACTCTCTTCTAGCCCTTCAATCTAGTTCTTCCCCATCTCAGTTTGTTCCTCTCAAGTTCTTACCCATCTAGTTCTTCCATTCTCTTTTCTCTTCTCCATCCTCTGCCCTGGAAGTCCCGGTATAAAAAGGGTCTGAGCTAAATTGTGTAAAGCTATTACTTAATGTCCACCTGACCTAGGCGGTATCCCCTTGTGGAATTTACCTTAAGTTAGGAGACTTGTATGTGGGCTGCTATCACTGTTAGTCCTTGAAAGTTGGGGTCCACCTGGACGGTGTCTCCTTGTGGAATTTACACACGCGCGTGCGC
>CABHPR010119026.1:19369-30016 GCA_902168415.1 Peromyscus melanophrys
TCTCTCTCTCTCTCTCTCTCTCTCTCTCTCTCTCTCTCTCTCTCTCTCTCTCTCTCTCTCCCTCTCTCCCTGTCTCTTTCTATGTGTGTGTACAGGTGAGCTCACTCACTCAGTTCAGAGGTCAACACTGGTGTCTTCCTCAGTCACATCTTCACTTGATTTTTTGGGACATGGTGCTTTACTGAACCTGGAGCTTGACTATTGTGTTTGGACTGACTGCCTGGTGAGCTCCCTGGATCTGCCTGTCACCCATCCATCCCACCTCAACCCTCACTCTCACCAGCCAGCTCTGGGGTTCAAATCCCTTCTACCATGATCAGATTTTAACAGTGATCCAAACTCAGGTCCTTTCACTTGCACAGGAAGAACTTCACCCCCTCAGCCGTCTCTGCAACCCACCCACTTTATCTGGATTTTTATAAGTATATCTCATAGATGAAGAAACCTTCATTAACATGTGTACTGGTGAGCTGGGTGGATTAAAAACCTACTTAAGGACAAAGAATGATAGACAATGCAGGACAGGGTTGCACATGAAGGGGGCTTAATAAAAAGTTGATGAAAAAAATAACAGAGAAGAGAAGAATGGAAAAAAAGCTGCCATGGAAAGGCCATGGTGGATGAGCAGTTAAGTTGATCAAATGGACCTCAAGCGCACAATGGGGTGGGCTAATACAGGCTGGTGCGGATGTCAGTGCTAAATATTTTTGGAAGAAATAATGAGCTGTTGAGGAGCACTGGTAACCTTTTTGTGACAAATGGAGGCACATTTCAGGGCCAGGTTCTACCCTTCTGGGCTCTGTAAGCACAAGTGTGCTCTCCCCAGATCAGGGGCCTTGGTTCCATGGTCTCTAATGTTGGCATGCTGGAATCTGACTAACCAAGCTATGGTAAGAATTTCTAATAATAGTGTTTATAAAGAACACTGCCGGGCCAGGCATGAGGCAAGCGTTCAGGAAGTACGTCAAGAAATGCTCTTTTGCAAGTCAGATGTTGGTCATGTTTTCAAGTAACAGTTTTCTTTCACCCAGAATCTGGCTTTAGCATTCTAGCGTCCTGGATGGAGTCCCATGCCTTCAAAACATTTCATCAGGCAAGGTCATACCTCCTGTTAACTAGCAGGCAAGGGCAGCACTCACCTCCCTTCCTTCCTGACTGGAAGACACAGTTGATGGCTAATAGGCCAGCGAAGAAAGGGCAGCATTCCCTGGATTGTGTTCTTAGAGATGTGGTGGAGAGGTCCCGATCTGCTTTGAATCCTGTCTTATCATTAGTGTCACTTTTTTAAAGCTATATTTTGGGGGTTCTGCCTTCAGGAAGAATGGGAGAAAACAACAGACTATGCCAGGAGCCAAGTTTGGAGCTGTCTGGAAATGACAGACTGATGCCCTGTTTTCAAAAGCCCAAGGGAGAATGTGCCACAGGACCGCTGGACAGTAAAGACTTTTGGTGGCTTGGCTCTACTGGCTTTTTAGCATCTCTGAGCTTGACACCATAGGGACAAGTCTTTCTCTTCTTTCCTTCCTGCCCAATTTTCTTCTCTTCTTTTTATTCATAGTTAAAAGATACACAATATTCTTGATAATAAGTATACTTACATTCAACCCCTCTTTTTTGAGGGGCAGGTACATTGAAGTAAAATTATTTTTAAAAAATTGTGGTGGCCCATGCCTTTAATCCCAGCACTCTGGAGGCAGAGGCAACTGGATCTCTGTGAATTGAGGCCAGCCTGGTGTACAATGCTAGTGCCAGGACAGCCAAGGCTACACAAAGAAACTCTTCTGAACCACCCCCCCATCCCTGCAATGGTGTTTTTAATATTTATCTATCTATCTATCTATCTATCTATCTATCTATCTATCTATCTATCTATCTATCTAGTGTGTGTGTGTTTGCCTGCATTTATGTATGTGTACTATGTGCATGACTGGTTCCCATGGAGCATAGAAGAAGGTATCAGATTTCCCCAGAAATGGATTTACAGATGGTTGTGAACCACCATGTGGGTTGTGGGAACTGAACCCTGGCCCTCTGCAAGAAGAGCAACAAGCCCCCTTAACCACTGAGCCATCTCTCCTGGCCCAGAGCATGATGTTTTTATATGCATATGTCGAGTAAAAAGATTACTGCAATCAAACTAATTAACATATCTGTCAGTCCACATAGTGTCTGTCTCGATATGTGGGGTGGACACTTCTGTTGATTCTCTTAGCAAAGTCCAAGGAGATAATGCATTATCTACAGGCTGTGTGCTGGTTTTCCACAGTTCATACATCTTAGAGTCAACCCAATAGACATTAAATCTAACTCTCTCTGTAGGAATTTGTCACATTGATCCACTTAGAAAAAGTAATTCAAAAAATCTGGAGGAGGGGGATTTAGTAATCCAAAATATTTCATTTCTATGTTAAATCATTCTATTTATTATTTAATATATAAATTGCATTGATATACATATAATGTATGGCATATACTTTAAAAAAGAACTGAACCTTTTAACCATTAGTCTCACATCTCCTCATTTCCTTACCCACCAGCTCCTGGTAAACTTTCTTTTTCATTGTCTCTTTCTATGACCCTAGCTTTTGAAGATTCTGCACATGAGTGACACATGCAGTACTTATCGTTCTGTGGCTAGCTTATTTTTCTTAGCACAATGTCCATTAGGCTTATCTATGCTGTTATAAGGGAGAACCTTCCCTTTTAAAGGCTGAACACTATTCCACCACTCACACACTGTAGAAGCTATATTTTCATATATATGTCTAAGTTTGTGGTCTCTTAATAAGTCTTAAAGGACTGTGATTAGATATGCACATGCTATACTGGTACCTTTTAAACTTTAAGTACACATTGCATAATGCTGAGGATATCCGTGTACACAAGAATTTTACATTTTAATTTACCTAGTGAGACAATATAGTAATATGTAGAAATCACTTGGCTTAGTATAGAAGTATTTAGTTATAATTAGAATATAAAGAATAAAGATACTACATTATAGACTTCAGAAGAACGTATCTTTTCAAGATGTGGAATTAAAAAACAATAAAAGCAGTAAACCATGATAACTTGTGGAATACTCCACTCCAATCTCACACTTCATATGAACAACAGAGGATGGGATGTTTGGGCTGAGGATATGGTGCCTCTGCTGAGGACTGTGTTCTTTGCTGAGAACTGGGTGTCTCTGCTCAGGATGAGGTGTCTCGGCAGAAGGTGGGGTGTCTCTGCTGAGGACAGGGTGTCTCTTCCAGATATTTTTCAGTTTGAGGTACATTTCAAATTATTTGGGGAAGTTTGTCAGGAATTTGGGTTTTGAATTCCCTCACTGGAGAGATTCTGACTCAGAAAGCTTGAGATGAGGCTCAAAGATCACTAATAAGTCCTGCAGACCGTCCTGGCTCTAACTTGAGATGTTGGTCTAGGACACTTTGTAAAAATCTTAGGTGTTTTTTGTCTTCTCAGATTTTATTTAATTTTTTTATTATTATTGAGACGTTTTTCACACAACGTAGTTTGATCATGTTTTGCCCTCTTCCAGCTCCTCCCAGATACTTCCTCCTTCCCTACCTACCCAATCTCATGTGCCTCCCTTCTCTTTCACTCTTTCACCCTCGCCCTCAGAAAACAAAAACAAAAATCAAAACAAACAATGAATCAGTAAGACAAAAAAAAATTGTCAAAACAAAGCAAGCAAAGAAATAAACAAAAACGAAGCAAAAAGTAAAAGAGAACCAAGAAGTTTCTGTTGTGTTGGTCCTGGACTGTAGCTGATACGTCTTATGACACTCAGCTGGAGGAAGCTGATTTCCCTTTTCCCGGCAGGTATCAATTGCAAAGAACTTGTTGGCCAAGGGTGAGACTTTGCATGAGCTTCCCCTTCTCATTGCTGGGATTTTGACTGGCTTGAATCAGTGCAGAGCCTGTGTGTGCTGCCAGTCTCTGTAAATTCATATGTGACTCAGTCCTATTGTGTCGGGAAGACATGGCTTCCTTAGAGTCATCTACCACTTCTGGCTCATACAATCTGCCCATGCCCTCTTCCACATGGATCCTGATCCCACTTAGGACTGAGTGGTTCAAGATCTCATACTCTCTGCATGTTGTCCAGTTGTGGGTCTTTGTGTTAAGTCCCATATACTGAAGCAAAAAAAAAAAAAAAAAAAAAAAAGGTTCTCTGATGAGGATTGAGCGATGTGTTGATCTACGGTGTCTTACTCAGTATTCTGTTGCTGTGAAGAGACATCATGACCATAGCAACTCTTATAAAGGAAAGCTTTTAATTAGACATTGCTTATAGTTTCAGAGGTTTAGTCCATCGTCATCATGGCAGGGAGCATGGTGGTACACAGGTAGACATGGTGCTGGGGAAGTAGCTGGAGAGTAGCTCTGAGTTCAGTATAGGCTTGGCTTTTGAAACCTCAAAGCCCACCCCCAGTGATACACCTGCTCTAACAAGGCCACACCTAATCCTTCCAAGTAATACCATTCCCTGATGAACAAACATTAAATCAATGAGCTGTGGGGGAGGGCATTCTTTTTGTTGTTGTTGTTGTTTTTGTTTTGTTTTGTTTTTTCGAGACAGAGTTTCTCTGTGTAGTTTTCCTGCCTGTCCTGGAACACACTCTGTAGACCAGGCTGGCCTCGAACTCACAGAGATCCTCCTGGTTCTGCCTCCCAAGTGCTGGGATTAAAGGCATGCACCACCACCGCCCAGCTAGGGGGGGGCATTCTTATTCAAACCACCATATATGGTTTAGCAAGATGTCATTAGGAGTCATTTTATTGCTATATTCCTTTTGCAGAATAATAGTAGTAGCTCCACTGGGCCTATGACCTATCTAGTTTCAGGCTCTTTGCCATGTCAGCAGTGCCAGATATGGGTTCCATCTCCTGGAGTGAGCCTTCAATCCAATTGAAGTTGTTGGGTACTCCCATAATATTTGTGCCATCTTGTTGTCCAAAGAGGGTCCCATGTATCCCTTCCTGTAGGGCTTTGTTTTCAATTAAGACTGCTCCCAGTCTCCCCTCTCTTTAATCTCACCTATCACACCCAACCCCCCTAAACATAATGGACCATGTTCTTATGTCTCCTCCCTGCCCCTTATAATTCCTTTGTTATCGGATAAAATATCAAGGAACACATCTGAAGCAGGCTTCTGTGGAAACGAACCGTGGGACACAGAGGACTGCGGTGAGATGGTATTTCACACACTCATGGTGTGTGTCATTTCTAAAATCTCCAAGGAAAATGAGAAGATTTATGACATTTCTGTGTCTAGGACAAAGGATTTCATATCTGTAAAAGGCTTTAGCGTCTACAGAACTGTATGTAGGCATTATGGCTGTTGTCATTATTCTTGTTTTATGAGCAGTAATCCTAAGAAAATTAAAAGAGTTGTGTGCTGTTTATGCTGGGGGACCGGAGACAGGCAGTGGATGGATGCAGGGCACTTCTTGGTGGGCCTCATAATACTGAAGGTTCCATTCCCTCAGCTGCTGAGGGACCAAGTGGGGAACCCATGTCCTGGGTTTTGGTCTAGCATAAAATAATACCTTGTAGCCAATATTGGAGCATCAAGGCATACTTCGACCTCTGAGCCCTTCACGGTGACACCCTCCATTAAACATGTTTCCTCCCAGTCCATCCCCTTTCCCCCCAGGCGAGCAGCCCCTACCATGCACTATTTGGTGAATGTCTTGAGAGGCAGCAGAACACAACCTTCCCAAGTGTGTGTCAGAAACAGGTAAGAAAGAGGGAGAGAAAGAGAAAGGTAGTCAGGAGTCTTCATTTCCAATTGCCCAAGCCAATTCTCTGCACACATAAGTCATGTGCAAGGCTTTGACCAGAGCAATGGTAACCACCAAGTATGTATCATACTTGAAACCAAATAATTGTGGGTAATGATTTTTTGTGGGAATATATGTTCTGAGGGCAGAACCACCAAATTCATGCTACACATTTAAGTCTTAACCTTGCTCAGAAGTTAGACTATTTTTCTGATAGACAGTCCCAAAATGTCATAGGCAGAAATACTTCTATTCCATGGAAGAAGTATGAGGAGGAACAGGAGGCTATTCTGGAAACAGCAGCAATCTTCACAATTCGGGGACAGGGAAACCATAAACATGGTTTGGGCACAAACTCAGCAAATGGTCAGACATACAGGGAATGCTTCACACAGGAATCCTGCTTCCCAAGAAACAATGGATCAAGTTTGTGAGTACTATCAAGGATGGTTTATTGCAAAAAAAAACAAAAACAAAAAACAAACAAACAACAACAACAAAAAAAACATACCTCATTAAAAACATGCAAATATGTGTAGTGGTATTTGCTCTGCCCATGACCTTGGGCTATATGGCCCAAAGGAGGCGGTGCTTCCTGCCGTTGTATGTGACCTCTTATATGGAGTTGGAGAAAGGTCACATGCCCTTCTCTCTGCTCCTGCCTGCGAGGTGGATTGGCTCCTGGTTGGATCAGAGGACAACTTCTGCTGTCTACTCCATTCTACACTCATGAATGTATTTCCTCAATTTATATCTTAATAAATTCTGTTACCTATTTAATAGACTCACGTGGATTGATCATAATAAACATGTATTGTCTCCACCTATAAGTCTCAAGTGTTGATGGCTTGGCTTTTAGCCTGTGGCTCAATAGAGAGGAGATTGGATCAGGAGGGTGTGAGAAGCATCAATAGGTTATACTGTTGAGTTTATAGCTGAGTAGACAAGAGTTGGGTCCTTGCCAGGCTGTTGCTGTGGGATGTCTTTCTGTATGCTGTGAATATGTGTTGCTCTGATTGGTTGATAAATAAAGCTTCATTGGCCTATGGCAGGGCAGCTTAGAGGCAGGCAGGGAAATCCAAGCAGATGCCAGCCCGCCGCTGAAGGAGCAAGATGCCTGCAGACTGGTAAAGCCATGGAACACACATGGCAAAACATAGATTGATAGAAATGGGTTAATTTAAGATGTAAGAGCTGGCTTGCAAGAAGTCTGAGTATAGTCCATACCGTTTGTGTATACACACATAAGTGTGTATTGTTGCTGGAAAATTTCTCTCGAGCTCCCAAGTCCCGCCAGCTCCCAAGTCCCGCCAGTCCCAGAAACCACTTACAAAATAAACACACAGACGCTTACATTATTTAAACTGCTTGGCCATTAGCTCAGGCCTACCATTGTCTAGCTCTTACTCTTATATTTAGCCCATTTCTATTAATCTCTACTTTGCCACGTGGCTCGTGGTTTACCGGTACTTTACATCTTCCTTGTTCTGGCCGCGGCTCCAGGCAGTCTCTCTCTCCTTCCTTCCTCCTCAATTTTCCTCTCTGTTAGTCCCGCCTATGTTCTGTATGGCCAATCAGTGTTTTATTAGCAACACATTTGCCATACAGAACATCCCACAGCAGTGTATAATTGGTAGGGTGCCTCTGAAGAGATCTGAAGGGGATGTTGTCCTGGACTCCTTTCCTTTCTGTCACTTGCTGCTTCCTGTCCAGCATGAAGGGAGCAGCTTTTCTTCCACTGTGGGTTCCACCAGAATGTGTAAGGCAGAAGCAATAGGGCCAGCTCCCCATACCCTTAACCAATGAGCCCATGCATGCATATATTGCCTCCTTTAAGTTGATTTCTCTCAGGTAGCTTGTCAGTGATGGAAATCTGCACATGTAAATACATCCAAGTAATTATCCACGTGGTTGAATGAGAAAGGAAACCTTTGGTGCCACCCATTGTGGGATGGTTGGCTTCTCACTGAGTTTGAAGGTTCACCTGCCTTGATGGCTTTGTTTCTACTATGTCTTAGAGGGGTCCAAGCTTTGCCGCAGGAGTGGAGCTGGAGCAGAAACACACACTACACACACACACACACACACACACACACACACACACACACACACAGGGGGGGGAGAGGGGCAGTTGTTCAACAGGACAGTCCCCATGCTCTCACTCATCTGTGGGAGCTAAAGATTGCCTTTAAAGACGACAGAAGAAGAGAGGTTACCGGATGGTAGGATGGATGGAAGGAAGCAAGGAGGCTGGATACAGGGTGCCAAACTACAGTGAGACAGCAGCAGTGGGTTCTTGTACTCCATTGCACAGTCAGATGACTGTGGCTCACAATAACCCACTGCACTTCTTATAAAGACCTAGAGCAGTTCAGAGACGCCCCCTACCCCCACTGCGAAGGACTGGTGAGGAGGACATGCCAGTCCTCTGCTTTCTTCTCACGGTGTATCCAAGCCCTGGATTAGCACCTTGGACTCTCAAAAGTATGTCCTCTGACCTTTACTCTCCAGGAGTGGCACGAGGACATACACATACACATTCACACACACAGACACACGCGCGCGCGCACACACACACACAATAAAAAATATTCTACTTGTCCCGCCAACTCTGCTGTGTTGGAAGAGTGAGCTGATGCTGTATTTTGTCAGGGAATATAGAGAGATAAGTAATTGTCATACACCTGATGATCTTAAATCCAAAGCTCAGCGTCTCTAGGCTCTGTCTTGCACAGAATCAGTGTGTGCCAGATGATGTTGTCGTCTGTCTTTTCGATGTCTCCTGTTAATGCAGAATTCATTGCCTCTTCTCACGTCTTGCTGTGTCTAGCACTGTCTATCTCTGTCTCTGGTCTCATTTGATCTGGGAGTCATGTGCCCTTACCCCTTGGCATAATTCTAGCCTTGTGTAGCAAGGCCAGCCATGGTGAAAGGCTGTGGTAGCAGTCTGTACAGGCTACCCCCAAACTTACTGGGCATTGCATTGAACTCTGGCTTCTTCTGCCTGTACCTTCCTGATGCCAGGATTACTGTACGAACCACCACGCCTGGTTTTATGTGGTGGTGAGGACCAAACCCATTGTGCATGCTAGGCAAACACTTTACCAACTGAGATACTTCACCAGCCCCTAAAGCTATAACTCTAAATTTGGATGGAAAACGTAGATGTGGTGGGTGGCTGACCTTCCATTTCATACAGACCCCTGGATTTGGACCCTCCCTTGTGAAACAGAATAGGGCATGAGGAAGATCCAGTTAAGTGCAGGTGAGACTTTGAAAGGCCAGTAAGAGTTTAGTGCAAAAAGCTAAAGGCTCTGGATGTTCAAATAATTGTTTCTTTTCCTCAATTTTCAAATGAAATTTGTTATTTGAAAAAGAACATTGAATATGCTAACTTATCTGATTATGTTTGTTGAAGGGGGGATGTTCCAGAACTTTTTTTTTTCTGTCCTAAGTAAAATCATAGTCATGCTGTTTGGAAAGAGCTGAGTCATGAGAACATCTTGGAGCATTCTTTTTTTAGGGGGTTGAGGGGTTGGATTAATGAGATGTTTGGCCCTTACTGAAAGGTTAATTTACTTGGGATGAACCATGGCTGGTTCAACTTCCTATCACACTCCCCAGAAAACCCTGCAGTCTACCATCCTCCAGGCAAAACTCATTTACATTTTTTATCTCCCTACAGTCGGGTATGAAATTCCAGCGGTCATGTTCAGGCATAGCTTAACACAGGAGTCACCTCCGTGAGCAACAGCTTAATTTTCAGTGACATTTTGAGTCTGCACATCTGGGCTGGTGGAGACTTCTCTACTGTGACGTGTTCAATCTAGTGAGTAAAACTTAGTGCTTAAGATACTGCTGTGAAAATTAAAAGTGGTTTTATTCCATGGGGTTCCTCTATCCAGGCAAGAAGGGTGGCTTCTTTTCTGCTCCTCGGAGATATGTCAGAAGGAGCTGTGAATATTCCCTTGCTGGGGATAGGTTGGACCGTGTGAGGTGGGGTGGGGGTAACCCCATTTGGGAAGCTGATGGACCAGTTCTTAGAGCCTAGCTCTGCTTCTCCTTCATTGTGTGGTTAACCTCTCCACTGCAGGGTGGGGGGTGGGGTGGGGTGGGGTGGAGGAAGTGTACCACGTCGGCTTCCCTCTTGTGTGAAGATTAGTGTCAAAGTGCTGGTTATTACCACTCTGCTGTTGGCCAGCTCACCAGGGGTAGATTGGACCTGATTCACCCGGGGTTAGTCTAATTTCTGTGTTGAGAAACGAGGTGCCCCCATAAAGCTCCATATTTTCAGAATGTGCTTCCATAATACTGACTGGTTCACAACTCTGGGTCGCTGGGTGAAATGCATTTTCCATATGGATTTCCAAGTGTCGCTTAGAATCTAGCTAGTGGAGGTAAGGGGGAGAAAATGAACTGGAAAGCAAGACTTCACAGATAAACACCTGAGAGGAAGGAAGACTGGATCGAAAACTAAAGGTGCAGATACTTGATGTGCACCGGACCCAGTGGGAGACCCAGACAGAATGCCTAGACAGAAGTTCTAGTCTGAGGCTGGAAGGAGAGCTTCTTTGGAAGCACATGTCACAAGCCTGAAGATCGGAGTTCAGTTGCCAGTACCCATGTGAAATAGCCAAGCCTTGGGGACACTCGGAATCTCAGCGTTGGGGGGGCAGAGACAAGAGGCTCCTTGGAGCTTGTTGCCTGGCCAGCCAGCCCTACTTGTCAAGTTTCAGGTCAGTGAGAGACCCTGTCTCACAAAGGAAGGTGGACAGAGTTTGGGAACAACACTCAATGTTTTCTTATGCACACACACACACACACACACACACACACACACACACACACACACAC
>CABHPR010119027.1:2039-25391 GCA_902168415.1 Peromyscus melanophrys
CACCACCTCCTGTCTCTCTCCCAGCTGCATGAGCTTTAGACTCACCACCTCCTGTCTCTCCTCCCAGCTGCATGAGCTTTAGATCCACCACCTCCTGTCTCTCCTCCCAGATGCATGAGCTTTAGACCCACCACCTCCTGTCTCTCTTCCCCACTGCATGAGCTTTAGACCCACCACCTCCTGTCTCTCCTCCAGCTGCATGAGCTTTAGACCCACCACCTCCTGTCTCTCCTCCCAGATACATGAGCTTTAGACTCACCACCTCCTGTCTCTCCTCCCAGCTGCATGAGCTTTAGACCCACCATCTCCTGTCTCTCTTCTCAGCTGCATGAGCTTTAGACCCACCACCTTCTGTCTCCAAGAGTGAGTTACTGCTTTTGCTTTCTCCAGACTACTGTGTTTTGATTAGTTGGCATTTCAAAGAAAATTCTAATTTGTTCATCTTTTTTAGTTTCAACTGCTACATAATTCAGGTCTTTCGCATCTATGCTCAATCTACCACAGTTGGAATTTGAAGATAGGTTGTTTTACAGTCCATTTGCTCATATTCTAACATCTCTTCTATTCTAGATCTACTTCACACTGGTGTTGTCTCTTCCTCCACGGCCTTGGCTGGAATAAATGTGGTTGATTTCCTCATTTGTTTAAAACTCCATTCCTAACTCTCAGAAGAGAAAGACTTTTTCAGCAAATAACCCAGGAATGAAAATCAACAGCTATATATGTAAAGGAATTTATATCATACCATTTTGGTATTTTTGTGTTAAAATGGCAAAATTATTATTTCTGGAAGTGGCAGAGAAAATGAATAAGTTATATTGTTTTAAAAATATTTTTATATTTATTTATTTTATTATTTTATGTGTATGAGTCTTTTGACTGCATGTATGAATGTGCATGCATCTGTACCTGGTGCCTGTAGAAGACAGAAAAAGGTATCAGGTCCCCTGGGACTGGAGTTATAGACAGTTGTGAACCTCTATGTAGGTACTGAGATGTGGCAGGGTTCTGTGCTATTGCTCCCTTTGGGGTACAGGGGCAAGTAGGCACAGAATCAACAACACAGACTATGGAAGAATGTTGAAACAACAAGCTCAGTTTATTCAGGAAGAGATAAGCCTTATATACCCTCCACCCCACCCTATGGAAAGGTCTGATGAATATGTATCTCCTGGTATGACATGGCTGCCTCTCATTGATCCAGGTCATCACCAGATCATGTCTCAGCTGCTGTTGCTAAGGCCTTTAGGCAGACCCAGGTTGGCTCTCAGAAAGTATCTTATTACTGGTTTGTGCCAGCTGGCACTCAGGCCTCTTAGGGATGAGTCATCCCACACTGAGAATCGAACCGAGGTCACCTACAAGAGCACCAAGTGCTCTTAACTGCTGATCCAGCAAAATAAATAAATGTTTTGACTGCCAAGTACAGAATATCTTTTACTAAAATGTCTATGGATATTCTCAAGAAGTAAAAGCGTAGTGGTCCAAAGAGTTATTACAAACTGCCTTTGAAATGTACTTTTACAGCACGACTCCTCAATAAGAAATGAAGGAGTTTCAAGGGTCATTACTAATGTCCCTATGCCACTGTATTCATAAATGAATATGACTTCTATAAGGGTTTTTATTTCCCTTTAAATGATGAAGATCCCTGCCTTTGGAGCTTTCCTTGAATACTATTTTCCCAGCGCAGGAGCCATAAAAGAGGGTGGTGCAAAGCATTAAAATAGCTTTGATTATACATCTTCCCCTTAGAGACTATGATTTGTAGTGATACATCTGTTTTCACAGACACTGATTGTAACAACATTGCATTACTAAGGATTTTTTTTCTATGTAAATATTTGTTCCAACCAAACTCATCCTGGGTAACTCCCATGAAGTTGCTCTCAAAGCTGCTGAGAAACCTCCAAGTTTTTATTTATTTTTCTTTCTTTCTTTGTAAATTATCTTCTGTTCTCTATGTCCTCAACTATTGCATGAGCCAGAGTGCAAGCCAAGAAATTTGTCAACTTTCTGCTCTTGTGCTGCATCTTAATCTGCAGTACTTTCCCTCTGGCTACATACTGTCCAAAAACTATTAATCAACATCGAGTTTTATAATGGGAATATAAAAGATTATCTACCTGCATTTACCGATGTGTTACTGTTATCCATGACCTTTGCCTGTAAGTCATTAGTTATTACTCAAAGTAGCTTAAGAGGAAAATTCCTCTTCTTTTAAAATTCAAATAAAGTATTTCTCTAAGAAGGACAGAAAAATGGTCAGAAAACTTCCTGGGGGTCTCCAATCTCTTGATCTGTGTGCATCTCTCAGCAAGGACTGGTTCTTATCTATCTAAGATAGTGGTTCTCGACCTTCCTAATATTGTGACCCTTTAATATAGTTCTTCATGTTGTGATGACCCCCAACCATAACATTATATATTCTTTGCTACTTCATAACTATAATTTTGCTACTGTTATGAATTCAATGTAAATCTCTGTGTTTTCTGATGGTCTTAGGTGACTCTTGTGAAATGTTTGTTTGACCTTCAAAGGGGTCATGACCTACAGGTTGAGAACTGTAAAAGAACCTTTCTGTTCCATGTTTAAAATACTACATAGTTCAATTTGTTCTCAATCTCTGTTCTCATCTGATGAGAGACAGTTATTGATCCAATCACATCTTGGGTATTGTGGAATATTTCTATACTGTGTGAAGATGTATCGCTATGATGGTGTAATAAAAATCTGAATGGCCAATAGCTAGGCAGGAGGTATAGGAAGGACTTCTGGGCAGACAGAGAACGCTGGGAAGAAGGGTAGAGTCACCAGCCAGATGCAGAGGAAGCAGCATGGGAAGAATGGAAATGAAGCAACAAGCTAGGTGGAAAAATGTAGATTTAAAAATATGGGTTAATTTAAGTTATAAGAGTTAGTTAGGAACAAGCCTAAGCTAAGGACAAGTTTTTATAGTTAATAATAAGTCTCCATGTTGTTATTTGTGAGCTGGTGGCCCAAAGAAAAATCCAACCACATTTTGTGTTCCAAGTCTGGACATTACCAGAGTGCTGGATATACACTGGTGTCAGACAGAACTTCTTTACAAAGTGATTCATTGAGGCCAATGCACTGACTACTTGTCCTGATGTTGTGATAAAATTTCTCCCAGAAACAACTTAAAGAAGGAGGGATTTATTCTGGTTCACATTTGAAGGCATAGTCTGTCATGATGAGGATTACCAGCTGGACATACTGCATCTATAATCAGGAAGCAGAGAGAGAGAGAGAGAGTGTGAGAGAGAGAGAGAGAGAGAGAGAGAGAGAGAGAGAGAGAGAGAGAGATGATGCTCAATTTGCTTTCTCCTTTTATTCTGACCAGAACCCCAGCTTGTGGAAGGGTGCTTCCCATGGTTAGAGTGGTGTAGAAATTTCCTCACAGACAGGAAATTTCCTAGAGACATGTCTCCTATGTTGTTCTAGGCCCTGTCATTTTGACAATCAGAATTAACCATCATAATGAAAATTTATAAGCTATGTCATGTGGCAGGCAAGTCGTCTCTTCAGAAACTAAAGTTTTCTGGTCTTCTGAACATGTAACTCTACTCTTATCATAGCCACTTTTTCCAATTTGATTTGAGGTCGAGAATCTGAAAAAAAAGGGGCTGTAACCTACACAGTGTTTTATATTTTCTTTTAAAGAAAGCAGACACCTACTGACCTGTGTTGTGACTCAGTGATCAGGAAACATGGCAAGTGTCCAAGCTGCCACTTTGCCTCTCACTCACAGCCTCCATTAAACAGGCAGAAAGTTTGAAACAAATAGTAAGGTTGTATGCTGCAAAGAAGAATCTGTGTAAATATCATACAGAATAATGTAGCATCCATTCTCCTTATTAACAAGCTGTTTCCTCTTCAGGCAAAATCACTTCACCAACATGAGATAATGTAGGACTTCTATCAGACTTTAACAAATTGGACATGTAGGCAGGTGCCATTACTTAGGAAATAAATACAGAGACTTTCAGAAGAGCTTTCTCACAAAGCAACCTGGAAAGAGAACACACAATTCCATTAGCACTAGATTAAGTGATATGGAACTTCAGGGGCTTTCCTTATGGTCCCACAAGGACAAGAAGTCAGGGACTAGAGAGATGACTCCATGGTTAAGAGCATCAGCTGATCTTCTAAATAACTCAGGTCCCAATCCCAGAATCTAGAATACACATGGCAGCTTATAACCTTCTGTAATTCTAGTTCCAAGGGATCTGATGTCCTCTTCTGGTCTCCATGGGCATTTCACACACATGATGTACAAACATACATGCAGACAAAATACACATACACATTTTAAAAAAGACAAGAAGGCATTCAGGTACTGTGCTGGCTGCTTTTGTGTCAACTTGGCACAAGCTAGAGTCATCAGAGAGGAGGGCTCCTCAATAAACAAAATGCTTCCATGAGACTGGTCTTAAGTCAAGCCTATAAAGCATTTTCTAATTGATTGATGGGAGAGTCCATAGACAATTGTGAGTGGTACTTACCACTCTGGGCTGATGGTCCGGGGTTCAGTAAGGAAGCAGGCTGATCAAGCCATGAGGAGCAAGCTAGTAAGCAGCATCCTTCATGTCCTCTGCATCAGCTCCTTCAGATTCCTGCCCTGTTGAGTTCCTTCCCTGACTTCCTTCCATTACAGACTATGATGTGGAAGTATAGACCAAGTAAACCCTTTCCTCTCCAACTTGCTTTTGGTCATGGTGTTTTATCATAGCAATAGTCATCCTAAGACAGGTACTGTGATGGTTAATTGACTACATCTGGAGTCAACTAAAACCCAAGCAGCTGGACATACCTGGGAAGGATTTATTGACTGCATCATTTGAAGTGAGAAGACCCACACTAAGTCTGGGCCACTTCTCCTGTGGCATCCTACATAAAAGGACATGGAAGACGAAACCTTTTGCTTTTTGCCTGCTTGCTCTCATTCTTGATGGTAAGTTCATTTATCCTGATGCTGAAGCATTCCTTCCCTGCTATTTGAACCTACTTCTTTGGGGTTCCAACATCGACAGAAGAGCTGCTGAGGTACCCAGCCTCAAGGACTGAACACCTGTTGGATTCTTGGATTTTTTGTCTGTAGACAACCATTGTTGAACTAGCTGGACCCCAGCCTACAAGCCATTCTAATAAATCTACACCCCCATCACACAAACAAAGAGAGAGTGTAGGGGTGGTTGTCTGTGCTTCACCCCTGAAGCAAGGCCCCTAGTAGGCAGCAGGTACCCCTCCCGGGGCATGGTGGAGACAGGGACCCCTTACGACCTGAAATACGTAGGTGCTCGCTCTCTGTTGGCTACCTCGTTGTCTTGGGGGCTGGAGGCTAGGACTGCGGTCAAAGGCAAAGCTCTCCAAAGAACCGCGCTTCACCTCTCCTGGACCCTGCGACCAACCTCCCTCTGTTTGTTGTAAGTTGACCCAAAATAAACCCTTTATTTATTTATTTTATTTTATTTTATTTTACAATATAATTCAACTTTACATATCAGCCATAGATTCCCCCGTTCTCCCTCCTCCCGCCCCGCCCCGCCCCCCTCCCCCGGCCCACCCCCCATTTCCATCTCCTCCAGGGCAAAGACTCCCCCGAGGGTTGAGATCAACATGGTGGACTCAGCCCAGGCAGGTCTAGTCCCCTCCTCCCAGGCTGAGCCAAGGGTCTCTACTAAGCCCCAGGTTTCAAACAGCCAATTCATGCACTATCAGTCAGACTCCGTGGAATTGCCTCATTGAGAGAGAGAGACAGAGACAGAGACAGAGACAGAGAAAATGTAGACAGTAGACCCTTATATTGCTGCTTTGAGAAGTCACGCAACCAGTATCCATTTGACTGATTCTCGTTTTACTCTGTCCGGTTTTACAAGATTTTGTGGTTTTAATCACTTTAGAGAAATAAATGCAATTGAACAGCCGTGTGATTTCTTAAACATGCAAACACTAATTCCTATGAGACCCTTATCAGAATTTTTGAACAGAGATCATGGCTATATACTTTACCAAAACTACCAGTAAAGAAAACTTCTTCATTGCTTTGGTTATTATAACCTGCACATACATTAGGCCAAAGAGAGTCAAGGTGCTAAACCACAAGATAAGCAGGCTCTAAGTATGCAGACCCAAATAGGATTCAGCTTAAATTTCACTTGTTTCTCACATCCTGAATCTATCATTTATATCCTCAGGGTTTAAGATGCTAGAGTCTGAGCTTATAGGACTTTCAGCTTCAGATGGATGCCAACTTTAGAATATTTTAATGTCTGGAATAAGAAAGTTAATTCATTCTTTCTCAGAAGGCTCACTGTAGGGTAACTGACTCAGCTCTACCCTGGCATAGAAATCTCATTCTTGGTAAAATGATGGTAAAATGAGAGGTTGGAACAAAAACACTATTTTTCTTTTATGTGGTGTTATTACTGCTGGGAAGTGGCATTGGATCCAATCTTCTCTAACTCTGGAAAACATTCTGCCACAAGACTACAGTATCATTCTTTCTGACCTGAATTTTTTAAAACTAGAATTTTTATTCTAGACAATAGCCCTATTCCAGTTGCAAATGGTGTGCAACCTTTCCCGTAGGTAAATTACTTTGTTCATGAGCAAATGTTTTAAGAGGACTATTAGTATCTCACCCAGTGGTCTCTGCATGAATTTGGGATATCATTGTGAATGGTGAATTATGTCCAATATTGATGCTTTCATATGTTTCATATGTCATGTTCTAATACTTAACAGTTAGAGCTCATCAAGTATTTAAGGAATGAGTGGACTTCAGGTGAACCATGGTCTGGAAAAGGAAGAAATCCCTTCTTTGCTCTCACATTTGTTAGTGATACCATTTAGAAAGATAAAATCAAATTTGAATTAGTCTGTATTTTTATATTTCAGTTACAAATGAAGAACACCAGAAAAAAACATATATCTAAAGGTACCTGATATAAAATTCCTGAGAGTAAAGTCTGGTTTGAAGGAATTATTGACTGATAAAGCATTCAAAACTGAACTTTATTATTATGAAAATATATTAGCAATTGAGGGAAAATAACCTAAAAACTGGGAAATGTTTCAGTAAATCAGAGCATCAAATTGGCTCATTAAGTTAGTAGTAATCTACTTCTTTGCCTTGATAAGCTGGGAGTGATAAATGTACTAGATACGACTAAGGTGCACGTGTGTTGGAACTGGAATTAAGTTCCATTAATCTTGAAAAGCTGGCCACTTGGATGAAGCTTTGCTATGTCTGCTATCTATGGCCTTTATAGAATGTGATTATGGATTGAATCCCATGTCCTAGTTTATTTTCTATTGCTGTGATAAAGACCATGACCAAAATTAACTTGGGGAAGAAAGGATTCATTGCAGATTACAGCTACAGTCCTTCCTGAAGTGAGGGAACTCAGGGAAGAAACTGGAACCAAGAACTGAAACAGAGGCTGTGAAGGAAGCTGCTTATTGGCTTGCTTGCCATAGTTTTTTTAGCTTACTTTTTGGCTTACCCCAGGACCATGTGCCCAAGAGTGGCACTAACCCCAGTGAGCTGGGCCCTCCTACATCAGTCATTAATCAAGAAAAATGCCCCATTAGCTTGCCTATAAACTAATACGATGGAGGACTTTTCTCAGTTGAGGTTCCCACTTCCCAGATGACCCTAGGTTGTGCTATATTGACAAAAATACAGACAATCAAAGACACAACCACTGACCAGCATACCTCATACCAGGATGATAACAACAAAATAAAATATAATAAGATAAAATGAAAACCATCATGTCGAAGTTGGACAAAACAAGCTAACAGAAAAATAAAGGAGCCCCAGGAGAAGACACAAGATTCAGAGAACCACTAGTTTACATATTCGGGAGTCCCATAAAAGTACTAAACTGAAAGCTATAGTATAGATGCAGAGCACCTGGAGCAGACCAGTGGAGGCCCTGTATTGCTGCTTCAGTCTCTGTGAGTTCATATCAGCTTTGTTCAGTTGTTTTAGAGACCCTTGTTCTCCTGGTGTCCTCAGTTTTCTCTGTCTCCCCCGAATCCTTCTATCTCCCCTTCCATGGGGTTCCCTGAGCTCTGAAGGGAAGGATTTGATGGAGGCATGTTATTTAGAGCTGTGAGTTCCAAGGTCTGTCTGCCTGCCTGTCTATCTCTGTCTGTCTGTCTCTCTCTCTGTATGTGTGTGTGTGTGTGTAATGTCTGGCTGTAGTTCTTTGTATTTGTTCCCATCTGCTGCAGGAGGAAGACTACTTGATGATGGCTGAAGAAGGCACCCATCTATGTGTATAGCAGAATATCATTAGATGTGATTTTATTGTTACTTATTATCATTATATAATTTTCTTTTTGGTTTTTGGAGACAGGGTTTCTCTGTGAAGCCCTGGCTATCCTGGAACTTGCTCTGTAGATCAAGCTGGCCCCAAATTCACAGAGATCCACCTGCTGCTGCCTCCTAAGTACTGGGATTAAAGGCACGCTCCACCACTGCCCAACATTATTATTATTATTAGTTAGACTAGTAGTATTTGGTTTTACACTAGGTCTCTGGGCTATCTAGACTTTGGTTCTTGGTCACCCAAGCAGTGTTAGGTATGGGTTCCATCTCATGGAGTGGGCCTTAAGCCAAATAAGACATAGGTTGGTTACTCTCACAAGGTTTGTGCCACCATTGCCCTAGCATATTTTGTAGGCAGGACAGATTATGTATCAAAGGTTTTGTGCCTGGGTTGGTGTTTACTTTTCTATTTTGGTAGCCTGCAGAGTACCTTTCCATGTCATAGACACTAGAACATGGGGGTGAAGGTTCTATGTGGGCATCAGCTTGACCTCTCTATGTTCAATGAGTTGTGTGTGTTGTTGTCTTCAACAATGGGGCCTTGTCAGTTTGTGGAGAGCAACCTATTGTCTTGGCAACAGCCTGGGTTGTTTGAGAATTTCCATGGGACCCTTTTAACAAACAACTCAATTGGATGAAATACAGACCTGGCACTGGAAGCTTCATTTGGTGACAAGAAATGGTCAGTTGGGGTTCCATCTCCTTCATTATTTGGAGACTTCATTAGGATCACCTTCATATATTATTGTACTAGATTTCCATAAAACCCCTCAAATGCCCTTCAATTCTAGGTGTCTCTTCCCTCATTCCCTCTCTCAATCCCATCTCCCTTCCCACTTTCTACTTGGTCATTCTATTCTCGTCTTATCTGATGCCTCCCCTCTTTGCCTCAGTCAACCCATAAAATCTACTCTATTTCCCCCTCCCAGGGAATCCATGTGTTCCCCCACCAAGTCAATTCCCCTTTGCCTAACCCCTCTGGGTCTATGGATTATAGCTTGGTTATCATTTACTCATTGACTAATATCCAGATATAAGCAAATAAATATCATATTAATCTTTCTGGGTCTGGGTTACCTCATTCAGGATGATTTTTTTTTCTGGTTTCATTCATTTGCCTGCAAATTTCA
This sequence comes from Peromyscus melanophrys, assembly GCA_902168415.1. Lineage (NCBI taxonomy): Eukaryota > Metazoa > Chordata > Mammalia > Rodentia > Cricetidae > Peromyscus > Peromyscus melanophrys. The sequence goes on from CABHPR010119027.1 coordinate 11,532, forward strand.
AGATGTCACTTTTTTAGCAGCTAAGTAATACTCCATTGTGAATGTACCACATTTTCTTTATCCATTCTTCTGTTGTTTCCAGTTTCTAGCTATTATGAATAGAGCAGCAATGAACATGGTTGAGCAAGTGTTCCTGTGGTAGGATGGCATGTCCTTTGGGTATATGCCCAAGAGTGTTACAGCTAGATCTTGAGATTCATTGATTCTCATCTTTCTTAGGAACTGCCATATTGACTTCCATAGTGGCTGTACAAGTTTGCACTCCTACAAGCAATGGAGGAGTGTTCCCCTTGTTCCACATCCTCACTAGCATGAGCCATCATTTGTATTGTTGATCTTAGTCATTTTGAAAATTATAAGATGGAATATCAAAGTATTTTTTATTTAGAAGAGGACATTTTAACATCACATAACATTGAACCTGTAGCATGGTTACTACTGATTACTCTTATGTAGGTCTGAGCAAGTGGGGCAGAAAGTCTTACAAAATGTGAAATTTGGAGAGAAAAGAAGCACTAGGAAGTTTAATGTTGCCCCAAGGCATCTGCTGGATAAGAGGCTGTAACTGTTAAAGGAATTAGTAACATTGAGGAGAGGCCTCCTGCTTTTTAGTGGAACACTGGAAAGGATTCCTTCAAGTTAAGTCCCCACCAAGCTCAGATCCCCACTTATAAAAAGGGATGGCCTAAGGAGTTTCCTCTGCTTATAAAGAAATAGCATACAGAAACTTCTGCAAATGTGTTCCAAAGAGACAAGGGTCCATCTCAAGATTCACAGCTTAACTTGGCATCATTGCAATCATGGTATTGGCTTTTGAGGCAGAGAATAAAAAGTAAGGGGGTCATGAATTCTTCCTCTGTGGTTTCAGAGAACTGTGCAGGACAGTCAAAAACGTGGCAGGGATGGAGTCTCTACAAGGAGGATCGAAGATGTGATGATGAATCCTGGGTTTTAGTGGAGACCCCGAGATGTTAGAGATGTCATATATGTGAGACATCTGACAAGGAAAACTATACATAAGGAATGGAACCAGCCAAAGAGAGCCATACATTGCTGTCAGCAAAGCTGCAAGATCAATCATCTAAGCCTCTTGAAACTAAAGCCCAAGATACCACAGAGGGCACTACAGGACTTAATATTTGCACTGGGGAGTCTTTCTTCAGCCTTATCTCACATTTCTTCACAGTGCTCCCTTTCCTCCATTTTGGAATAGGAAAGCATATTCTGTGACATTATATATTGGTAGTATGTAATTATCTTTTTTATTTAGCAGGGATTCATAATTAAAATATTACCTTGAGTCTCAGAAAAGACTGAACTTTTGAACAGCATTGAGACTGTTAAAGACCATGGGGACATTTGAAATTGGGCTGGATGCATTTTGCATTATTATATAACCATAAACCTATGGTGTTATCATTAGAATGGTGTCATATTTTGGATGAAAAAATGTCCTCCATAGGCTTGAGTATTTGAATATTTGGTTTTCTGTTGGTGGTGCACTTTGGGGAAAGTTATGAAACCTGAAGGAAGTGGAACCTTTCTGGAGAGAGCACTTTACTGGGAAAGATTTTGACTATTTGTAGCCCCATCCGTCTTCCTGCTTACGCTCTCTGATTCCTGTGTATAGGTAACATGTAACATCTCATCTTGATGCTTTTGCGACCATGCTGACCCCTACCATTATGAACCTCTAGACATCCAGGACTATAAATCAAAACAAATTCTTCCTTAATTTGCTTTTCATCATGGTAATTTACCACAGGGAGAGGGAAGTAACAACTACATGCTGAAATCAATTTATCTGGAGACTCAAAAGCCTATGAACTTTGAATAGTGACCATAGTGAAGGTAGAACCTGTGGTAGGCTGGACTGTTATGGTATATGCTGTCCTGCTACTTGGACCACAGACAAGGCAGTCCAACAGTGCTAGTGGCATCCATTTAAACATGGATGCTCTCTGGAATCTTACAAGCCTCATTAGTATTGTCTTCCTGGGGTATCACAGTAAGACTAATTAGTCATGGACAAACTCTTCTCTGTTTGATAAATAGTCCCCAGGGAACTTGGGCCCCTACACAGTCCAAGTATGCAATGATGTTTTATGAAATGACTATTTAACTAGATCTGCCTATCGTAAACAAAGCTGAGTCATAATGCAAGACAAAAGAGAAATATTCAGTTTCAAGAAAGAAATTATATTTAAGCTGTTGGGTATAAGCAATTCTAGGCACCATGAGTAACAGTATCCACATCATGCTTACTAGGCTGCTATGCCTACTCTAACTCTCATACCTATGATCATATAAGGTTTTTTGTTTGTTGTGGTTTTTTCAATTAACAAGTAGAAAAGAAGTGAACTTTCTTTACAGATGGATTGGTGTGGTAAATTTCTCTTGAAGATGTATCACTGTTACTGTGTTGAATTGGGGAGAGTCCTAAGAAACACTGGTAGGATATAGGAGCATGAGGTTACCCGCTGTACCTCAAAGAAGATATTCCAATGCCCAACTACATAAGGACTTCCAAGCAGTAGCAGTATTTGGTGTCATTGGTAAATAGACATAAGGAAAACATCACTAAATTATAGCCCTAGGATATCTGACTATTGCAGATATGAGAAGTGCTTCAGGTTCTCTCACACACTAATTCTTGTCCCAGCTGCCAGTTGGTACTGGTTTAACTAGTTCTGATCAACCTAGGGGCAACCTGATAACTTCATGCTCAATCACTTTCTACCTGAAACTTTGATATTGATGCCAAGATCTGAGATACAATCAGACCCCATAGCCTCCTTTGGACCTAAGCAAGCACAATGCAGAAGTATAGGCAAATTATACTCTGTGGTGAACTTGTCCAGGAGGACACAGAACCGGTGTTTATATGCTCTCCCCTTTACTCTGGATAAAATGCTCTGATACACAGTATATGAATTTCCTCACAGGATGTTGCCCTAAGCCAAGTAGTTGAAGCACTCTGTCAGCCAGCTTGATCTCACATCTTCATATAAGTTGGTTCCTTTCTTGCTTTCCTCTCTTTGCCCAGCTCTCCTGCTCTGATCCCTGGATACTAGTTCAAAGTAAAGATTAAGCACCTATTATTTTCTGTGTGTGTTTTCATTCTTGTTTAAGAACTTAATTATGTGCATATGATGTGTTTTGATCAAATCTGCCCCTGATATCTCCTCCCCAAGCATCTACCTTTTGCAAACCTATGGCAAAGTACACAGGAAAACTACCATGTTATAGTTATGTGACAAAAACAGGATGCAAAATTACATCAGAATGATCCTTGCTTTATAAAATTGACAAGTAAAAAATGGTAACATAATAAAACATAAACTTTTTTAAATAAGTATTCGTACTAGGGAGTAGGATTACAAATGGGTCTTGATTTTTTTATAGTCTATTGCTCCCAAAACTCTTAAAAACAGTTATATTCATATATTCTAAACCTGAAAAAGTTCTGTGGTAAAATCTGTGGTTAAGTTTCCAATAGTAAGGGATCCAAAGACTGAGTTATGACCATGTGTAAAGTAAGCCAAATGCCATGGGGCTGAAGTGTGCAAATAAAAACAAAACAAAACAAAACAAAACAAAACAAAACAATCCAAGGTCATGTGAGAAACTATCAAAGGGATAAAGACAGGGGATTCAAGAGGATACATAGCTTGTTTATAATAGTTTACGGTGACAGCTGAGAACTAGGGCACATGAAACCAACCACCTAGGTGAAAACCTAGGATAGCTATGGTGCCAACAACATTTTCTAATTAAACATTATATAACAACCTCAAATATAAGTGCTTTGTAGATTATGGGGGCAGAATACTTGAAATGTGAGGAAGTTTAGAATTCTTGGTCCCTGAGTCATAGAACAGAGCTACTTTCACTAAAGGAAATTAGGATCTAGGGAAAACTAGATAAAATTTATGATAAAAATTTGTCACAATCCTATATCTTGGAACAGAATTTTAATTCAACATTATAGTCATAAAAACTGAGAAAATAGCCGGGCGGTGGTGGCGCACGCCTTTAATCCCAGCACTCGGGAGGCAGAGCCAGGCGGATCTCTGTGAGTTCGAGGCCAGCCTGGGCTACCAAGTGAGCTCCAGGAAAGGCGCAAAGCTACACAGAGAAACCCTGTCTCGAAAAACCAAAAAACAAAACAAAAAAAAAAATTGAGAAAATAAAGATTTATAAACAGAAGATAAGACTACAAGGACTGATGGTATAAATGAAACTTTTTTTTTTAGGAATGAAGAGATTTTACTGTTGCTCAGAGAAGGGGGTGGGATGTGAGTGATGGGGAGAAGGCAAGGAGAAGTAAAGAGGCGAATGGATGAAGAAAAAGAATACACCAAAAAAAAAAAAATCTGGGCGATGGTGGCGCACGCCTTTAATCCCAGCACTCGGGAGGCAGAGCCAGGAGGATCTCTGTGAGTTCAAGTCCTGGATAGGCTCCAAAAGCTACACAGAGAAACCCTGTCTCAAAAACCACCCCTCCTCAAAAGGGAATACAATGTGATTTTCTCTGAGTCTCTAAATCCTTCACTAAGGAACCACAGAAAGTGCCCTGGAACCTTTAGGGAAATGAAGAGGCAGCCAGTTCTGGGACCTACTCTGGTTTTTCAAAATGGAGATGGTCCTTCACAAAGCAGGAATACAGAAGTTGAGCAGTTTCTTGCAGTGATGAAAGGTCTGTGAACTCACAGGAGGTAGGGCTGAAGCAGGCAGCAAATGTGTCAAGATTCTTCAGGATTGGTCACAAGATACAAGGCAGGCAATGGAGTGTAAGGCAATGTACGCATGCATAAGGATCAGGGTGAAGAAACTCAGTCTGAGTGAATGGGCGGGAGAAAGTGAAGCGAACAGTGTCAGAAAAAGTGGTGCTGCCTGAAGAAAGCTGTGCTACATGGCTGCCATCCTTCTCACCGTTCTCATTCTCTCTCTCTCTCTCTCTCTCTCTCTCTCTCTCTCTCTCTCTCTCTCAACACATTATAAAGCATAATCAGAAATGGGTGGTAGTCTTAGAAGAATGTCTTGCAGCAATTTTGTTTGATAAAAAATGTTAAGCTACATCCTTATAAATGAGGCTAAATAACTCATAACTTGGAAGTTCATGCAAAGAATGTATTTCAATTTAAATAACAGACGCTGGGAAAATAGATATGAATTCTTACCCACCCTGTCAGACAAAGCCATAAAAATCTCTTTAGTTCCACTTTTCACTTTCAGCCAGTGATCTCAGTTGCCCAATCCCAGAGATGGAGTTAAAGATGGAAGAAGAAAGAGACACGGTATTTGTGAGAAAAGGAAGCGATATAGATAAAGGAGGAACAGGGAAAAAATTTAAGAGCAAATTGATGAGCTTCATCACTTTAAGATTTGTATGAATACACAGGACTCTAAAAAGAGTAATTCCAAATTTGGGGTCCTGTCTTACTGCCATGCCAGGGTCTTCAAACTCTTGACTTATGGATAAAGAATCCTGACTTGCACTTTACACTGAGCCCTGAAAGCTGTAAACCATTCCTATGGCCACAGAAGAAAAGCCAGAAGGAAAGAGGCATAAAGTTCTTCTATATCAGTTAAAATATAGAAGAACTTTATGCCTCTTTCCTTCTGGCTTAATCAGTTAAAATTAAGGAAATTGAAAGTAAAACAGGCAGCGATTTGGTGAAATGGTCAACCATTGAGTGGGCTGGGGTAGGAACAATGGGCAAAACAGATACTGGATGGGCTTCACTGTCACCAGCTGGTGGTGCAGAAAGGGTCAACAGTGGCTGCCTCTAGGGACTTGCAGACTGGAGGAGGGCACAGAGAAAACAGGAAACTGTGATCTGACGAATACATGCAAACAATCCAGTAGGACAAGTGTGCTGTGACACACAGGCAGTCAAAGGTTCCCGTGTTCCTGATTTTAGTGGAATTGGTTTTAGTTTTTCTCCATTTATTTTGATGTTGGCTTGCTGTGTACTGCTTTTATTATGTTTAGGTGTGTCCCTTGTATTTCTAATCTCTCCAGGACTTCAATTGTGAAGTCATGATGGATTTTGTCAAAGGCTTTTTTTGAGCATCTAATGAGATGACCGTGTGTGTTTTTGTTTAATTTTTATTTCAGCTTGTTTATACAGATGATGACATTTACTTTATGGATTTTCATATGTTGAACCATCCCAGCATTTCTAGGATGAAGCCTACTTAATTATGGTGGATGATCTTTTGGATGTGTTATTGGATTAGGTTTGCAAGTACTTTTTATTGAGTATTTTTGCAAATCTGTCATATGGGAAACTGGTCTGTAATTTTCTTTGGTGAGTCTTTGTGGGGTTTGGGTATCAGGGTGACTGTGGACTCATAAAATGAATTGGGCAATGTTCCTTCTGTTTCTATTTTGTGGAATAATTTGAGGAGTATTGGTGTTACTCTCCTTTGAAAGTCTGGCAGAATTCTGCTCTAAAACTGTCTGGCCCTGGTTTTACTTTTGTTTTTGTTTTTGTTTTTGTTTTTGTTTTTGTTTTTTGTTTTTTTTTTTGGTTGGGAGAATTGAAATGCCTAATTCTTTTCACTAGAGGTTATAGATCTATTTAAATTGTTTATCTGATCTTGATTTAACTTTGGTAAGTAGTATCTGTTGAGAAAATTATTCATTTCTTTTAGAATTTCCAATTTGGTGGAGTAGAAGTTTTTAAAGTATGTCCTTATGATTCTTTTGATTTCCTCAGTGTTTATTGTTATGTCCCCCTTTCATATCTGATTTTATTAATTTAGAATTTTCTCTCTGTCTTTTAGATCATTTGAATAAGGTATCTTGTTGCTCTTCTCAAAGAATCAACTCTTTGTTTCATTGATTCTTTGTATTGTTCTCTTTGTTTCTATTTTCTTGATTTCAGTCCTGAGTTGGATTTCTTGCTGTCTACTGCTCTTGGGTATGCTTACTTTTTTCCCCTAGAGCTTTCAGGTGTGCCATTAAGTTGCTAGTAGGAAATCTCTCTATTTTTTTTAATATATGCACTTAGTGCTATGAACTTTTCTCTTAGCACTGTGTTCATTGCCTCCCATAAGTTTGGGTATATTATATATTCATTTTAATTGAATTCTAGAAGGTCTTTAATTTCTTTATTTCTGTATTGACCCATTTTTCCTTTATTAGAGAGTTGTTCTATTTCGATGAGTTTGTAAGCTTTCTGTTGTTTCTGTTGTTGATATCCAGATTTAATAGTGGTCTGATAGGATGCAGGGAGTTATTTCAATTTTTCTTACATCCATTTAGACTTGCTTTGTGTCTGAGAAGATGGTAAATTTTGGAGTAAGTTCTGTGATCTATGCAATATAGTACTTGAAGTTTTAGTTAGAGCAACAAGACAACTGAAGGAGATCAAGGGGAGACAAATTGGAAGGGAAGAAGTCAAAGTACCATTATTTACAGATGATATGATAGTCTATGTAAATGACCCTAGAAATTCTCCCAGGGAACTCTTACAACTGATAAACACTTTCAGCAAAGTGGCTGGATACAAGATTAACTCAAAGAAATCAGTAGCCCTTCTATATACAAATGACAATTGTACTGAGAAAGAAATCAAGGAAACAACATCCTTCACAATAGCCTCAAATAGAAAATATCTTGGTCATTATAGATAATATTTTTGATGTGTTCTTGGATTCAGTTTGCCAGTATTTTATTGAATAATTTTGCATCAATGTTCACGAGGGAGATTGGTCTGTTATTCTCTTTCTGTTTTGCATCTTTATGTAGTTTGGGTATCAGGGTAACTATAGTCTTATAAAAAGAGTTTGGTGATGTTCCTTCTGTTTCTATTGTGTGGAAAAATTGAAAGAGTATTGGAATTAGCTCTTCTTTGAAATTGTGGTAGAATTCTGCACTGAAACCATCTGGTCCTGGGTTTTTTTTTTGGTTGGGAGACTTTTAATGACCATTTCTATTTTCTTAGGGGTTATAAGTCTATTTAAATTGTTTATCTGATCTTGATTTAATTTTGGTAGGTGGTACGTATCCAGAAAAATGTCCATTTCTTTTAGATTTTCCAATTTTGTAGAATATGGGTTTTTGAAGTATGATCTGATGAGTCTCTGGATTTCTTTGTTGTCTCCCAGAGATGCAAGGATGGTTCAACATACGAAAATCTGTTAATGTAATACACCATATAAACAAACTGAAAGAAAAAAAAACACATGATCATCTCATTAGATGCTGAAAAGCCTTTGACGAAATCCAACACCCTTTCATGATAAAGGTCTTGGAGAGATAAGGAATACAATGAACATACCTAAATATAATAAAAGCAATTTACAGCAAGCCAACAGCCAACATCAAATTAAATGGAGAGAAACTCAAAGAGATTCCACTAAAATCAGGAACAAGACAAGGCTGTCTACTCTTCCCATATTTATTCAATATAGTACTTGAAGTCCTAGCAAGAGCAATAAGACAACAAAAGGAGATCAAGGGGATACAATTGGAAAGGAAGAAGTCAAACTTTCACTATTTGCAGATGATATGATAGTATATAACTGATCCCCAAAAATTCTACCAGGGAACTCCGGCAGCTGATAAACACCTTTAGTAATGTGGCAGGATACAAGATTAACTCAAAAAAATTAGTAGCTCGCCTATATACAAAAGATAAACAGACTGAAAAAGAAATCAGAGAAACATCACCCTTTACAAATAGCCACAAATAATATAAAGTACCTTGGGGTAACTCTAAAAACCTAAGCAAGTGAAAGACTTGTATGACAAGAACTTTAAGTCTTTGAAGAAAGAAATTGAAGAAGATATCAGAAAAATGGAAAGATCTCCCATGCTCATGGATAGGTAGGCTTAACATAGTAAAAATGGCTATCTTACAAAAAGCAGTCTACAGATTCACTGCAATTCCCATCAAAATCCCAGCACAATTCTTCACAGACCTTGAAAGAACAATACTCAACTTCATATGGAAAAACAAAAAACCCAGCATAGCTTAAAAAAATCCTGTACAATAAAGCAACTTCTGGAAGCATCAACATCCCTTACCTCAAGCTCTACTATAGAGCTATAGTAATAAAAAGAGCATGATATTAGTGTAAAAACCAACATGTGTACCAATGGAATTAAATTGAAGATCCTGACATTAATCCACACACTTATGAACACATCCAGAGGTATCACCATCCCTGATATCAAGATGTATTATAGAACTATAGTAATAAAAACTTGATGACATTGGCATAAAAATAGACACATTGATCAATGGAATAGGATTGAAGACCCAGGCATAAATCCACATACCTATGGATACCTAAGTTTTGATAAAAGCCAGAAATACACACTGGAGAAAAGAAAGCATCATCAATAAATGGTGTTGGTTAAACTAGATGTCTACATGTAGAAGAATGAAAATACATGCATGTTTATCACCCTGAACAAAACTCAAATCCAAGTAGATCGAATATCTCAACATAAAAGCAGACACACTGAACCTGATAGAAGAGAAAGTGGGGAACAGCCTTGAACACATTAGTGCAGGAGAAAATTTCCTAAACAAAACACTGATAGCACAGGCACTAAGATCAATAATTAATAAATGGGACCTCATGAAACTGAAAAGCTTCTGTAAGGCAAAGGACACTGTAAATCAGACAAAGCAGCAGTCTACAGAATGGGAAAAAATTTACCAACTCCACATCCAATAGAGGACTAATATCCAAAATATCTAAAAACTCAAGAAACTAGACATCAACAAACCAAATAATCAAATTAAATATGGGGTACAGATTTAAACAGAGAATATTCAGTAAAAGAATCTCAAAGGGCTGAGAAATACTTAAAGAAATGTTCTACAGCCTTAGCCACCAGGAAAATGCAAATCAAAACTACTTTGAGATTCCATCTTACACCTGTCAGAATGGCTACATCAATAATACAAGTGATAGTTCATGCTGGCGAGGATGTGGAGCAAGGGGAAACCTCCTCCATTGCTGGTGAGAGTGCAAACTTGTACAGCCACTATGGAAATCAATATGCCAGTTTCTCAGAAAATTCAGAATCAATCTACCTCAAGATCCAGCTATCCCACTCTTGGGCATATACCCAAAGGACATTCCCTCCTACCACAAGGACCCTTGCTCAGCTATGTTCATAGTGGTTTAATTCATAATAGTCAGAAACTGGAAACAACCTAGATGCCACTCAAAAGAAGAATGGATAAAAAATATGGCTCATTTACACAATGGAGTATTATTTAGCTGATAAAAATGACATAAGATTTGCAGGGAAATGGATGAAACTAGAAAAAAATCATCCTGAGTATGGTAACTCAGGTCCTCTGCATGTATGTTATGGCTGTTAGCTTGGTGTTTTTGTGGGAGCAGGTATATCTCTGACTCTTTTACCTGCTCTTGGGACTCTTTTCCTCCTATTGGATTGCCTTGTCTGGGCTCGATATGAAGGGTTTTTTTTGCCTTGTCTTATTGTATCATGTCCTGTTTGTCTGTTATCTCTTGGAGTCCTGCTCTTTTTTGAAGAAACAGAGGCAGAGTAGATCTGGGGGAGAAGGGCTGTAGGGGGAGCTGGGAGGAGTGGAGGGAGGGGGAATTGTGGTTGGAATGTATTGTGTGAGGGAAGAATCTATTCTCAATGAAAAAAGAGAGAAAGTTCCCTGTGCCTGGACTTTAAGAATGACCTGGGGCTGCCTAGAGGGAGAGGATGGAGGAAATAGATGACAAATAGATGTATCATTATACCTCATTAGGCTGGTGAATTAGGGTACTAAAGTTCAACTTGAAGTGAATCCACTCATACAAGATTTCCTTGAAATAGAGTTTTATGATAGTATTTCCTTTACCTCAGTCACTCTTTTAGACTCAACATTTAGTGGTGAGTAAGACAGACTGTGGTGCCAGGCTGGGGAAAATTACTGCCTACCAAGTCTGCACACAAAAATAACCATACTATTTAAATGCTCTTTTAAAGAAAATATGAGCTGTGAACATTTATTTATTGGAAGCCCAACCTGATGCGTGTGTGTGGGGGGACTTGAAGGCCTCCTGTGGGAATAGTATTTAACTCGATTTTTGTAAGAATTGGGATCAGCCATTAACTGAGTGAAGGAATTCAAAGAATTTCAGGCAGGTAGCTAGCTGCTGAAGGGTTAGAGGAAATTATGGGGGGCAAATGTCCCATAGCACAGCATTTTACTTTTCTTTTGTTTCCTCAAACAGTGCTAGCAACTAGTTGAATGCTGGTCACATAGCAGATGAGCAGCAAGCACTTATTTGAAAAAGGGTTGACTATATTTTAGGACAGTTCTAAAATATGGAAAGCCATGAACTGAAGGAATCCAGGATGGGAGAAAACCATCAGATAGTAGCAGATGACAAGCAGATTTGAAAAACCAAGGAAGCAAAGGTGTTGATAATCAAGTTGTGAAAATCATTTACCCATTCCTGTTAAGAAGGTCGGTTCTCAGAGCACAGTAGTTTATTGCGGGCCACTCAATGAGGGAGTCTCCAGATTAAAACTGCATCACTTCTATGTACATTACACAACTCCAAAAGCAGATTATCCTTTGTGGAAATGACCTTATCCCTGACAACTCCATATGTCTCGGCCTAAACCTTAGCACAGATTGCTGATAAGTGGGAAAGTCTTGGGTAGCAACGCTTCCTTTCTTTCAGTCCGGCAGTGACCACTGACCAGGACAGAGAGTTAATATTGCATAATTCTTGAATCACATTGCTGGATTGTTTGACTTGGCCAGAAATTTAAAAGCTTAGCACAAACTCACTGTGGTGAGTGATAGAGGACTTGCCCCTTTTCTTTTCTATGACGGCATTGTCCCTGCTAAACAGTAACCACACCCAGAGTCAATTTTCTGAGTGAATCAAGTCCTTGCAGTAGAAAGAAAAGGAAAATTGGAACCTTGCTTAAATTATTGTTTGTTCTTTCAGACTTTATAATCATCTAAATGAGAATTTGCTGCTTTAACCGTCTAATCTTGCTGTCTCTAAGTAAACATGGTATAATTTAAAATATTTATTTTGTTAATTAGCATTCTTTACCTGTCACATGAAATAAATTGTAAATACCAGTATACAATGCCATTACTGTCATCCATAAAAAGGTTAAAAAAAACAGCAGTAGCTTTTTAACTCTTTCCTTGATAAAGTCTCCTTCATGTGGTAACAGTTGACCAGAAGGTCCTGAAAGCAAGCGTTGTATTGAATCTGTTCTTAGCCTGTCTTCATCTGTTTCACTGGGTCTGGTACACAGTCAATTGCTCTCAATACTCTATTTTCTTTTAAAACTATTTAAAATTTTCTATTCATTATTTTGTGATAGATACTAAGCTGCCACATTCGTTTTTCCAAATCAATATATATGTTATAGATAAAATATATTATATATCTACATATTTCTAAAAGAAAAGATAGATACAGAATAAGTATTCAGGAAATAGTTGATATTCATTTCTCATTTAATCTGGATATAAATAATAACATCTGACAAGGAAAGTGTCACTCTCTTGCATTGTAAGTGAAGCCCTCGGTGAACTGAAGCTCGAAGCCATTTGCTTGCTGGGAACTACCTGCTATGCTTGATTTGTTCAGTGTCCTCCCATGCAACCATTTTCCATTTCACGAGCTTTCTAAATATTCCTGGAATGGATTTTGTACCTTGTTAAAGAAAGTAAATTCTGCAACACCAGAGACTTAAACATAGTTCAAACATGTGTCCTGGTGTGGAGTCTATGTGGGCAGAATGTTGACTTTCCATGGGAGGGAAAGGAGGCAGGAACACAGGTCTAGAGATTACTTTCGAGCCAAGGAAGAGTCAACATTTACAAGTATGGTCTGCCTCATAGTATAGTGACTTACCGGGCTCATTTCTGTAGCATACTTGCTGGGAGCGAGCTGTATGGGAGGCTCTGTATTGACACTGGGAAATCAGACAAAGGTAAGTAAGTCAAAAGTGCTAACTGTGTTCAAAGAGCTAACAGGCTGAGAGCAATATGTACCCAAGATAAATAGTGAAAATAAATGTCAGGTGTGCTAACTACTGTGAAGAAAGCAAACAGGGTTCTGAGGCAGTTATTTGGTTACATATTTTTCTTTTTACATTTTTTTGTTTTTATCTTTTGAGATAAGGTCTTACTCAAACTCAGGCAGGCCTAGAACTTCCATGTAGATCAGGACGGTTTTGAATTCACAGAGATCCTTTGTCTCCCCTTCCCAAATGCTATGATCACAGTTATAAACCATTGTGCCCAGCTTGCTTGTACTATTTATTGATGATGATTCAACATAATTTTCATAGTCTATTTTCCTATGAACTTTAAAACTATAATTAATAATTTTAAAAAGTTACAAAAAGTACTTTATGGTTAAGTAGATATTGTTCTCCAAGTCAAGGATATTTTTGTCATTGTTGTTATGGGGTTTTTTGATTTGTTTTGTTTTAATTTAACTTATCTACTTAACTGCACGATGTTTTGTCTTCATGTATGTCTGCACATCACTGCCTAATGCCTTCAAAGGCCCTGGGACAGGAGTTATAGATGGTTGTTAGTTTCTATGTGGGTGCTGGGAATTGAACCCAAGTCCTCTGGAAGAGCAGCTAGTGCTTTTTAAATGTTAAGTCATCTCTCCAGTCTCTTATTTTTTAAATTATTTTTTAACCCATTAAGATGCTAGTGTTGCCAGGTGGTGGTGGCGCATGCTTTTATTCCCAGCACTTGGGAGGCAGAGCCAGGCAGATCTCTGTGAGTTTAAGGCCAACCTAGTCTACAGAGTGAGATCCAGGACAGGCACCAAAACTACACAGAGAAACCCTGTCTTGGAAAGAAAAAAAAA